>CAEGAE010054699.1:0-17031 GCA_903067095.1 Girardinus metallicus
GGAGAGAACCCACGCATGCACAGGGAGAACATGCAAACTCCGTGCAGAAAGACCCCGGGCCGGGAATCGAACCCAGAACCTTCTTGCTGCAAGCCAACTGCGCCACTGTGCAGGCAGTAGCCATTGATAACGTTTAATATTAGAGAATATTGAATTAATTAATAGAAACTAAAGTTAAATAGTGAATTGACAACATAGGATGTAAATTAATTTGTAGTAGTGGAGGTTGGTGTGGGGTTTTGATTTAATAGATTTAGTATTTTTGCTTGTTATTTTTGCTTGTTTTTAAGACATGTAAGAGCTTGATGTTTTAATTAGTTATATTTCTCTAGTTTGTTATATTGTGAAGAACTTAAATAAGAGTATTGAAAAAAAACTATGAAATCGCCACTTTTGTCCAATACAACGAAAATTGTCATACATTTATTTATTTTAGATTTAATTCAGCAAGATTTTGTCTTACATTTAAAAAAAAACAATATATTTTTCCCATGTATTTCTGATTTGTGGAAGCTTTACTTTATTTCTAAAAACCTAAAAAAATGAACAATCTTAGCTTCCCCAAAATGTAAAACTTGGATTTTATTTTGCTTTCATAAACCGAATATCATGAATCAGATAACCTTTTCATTTAAATGTATCATGATCATCCTACTGAATTTTTTTTTCAACCTTTTCTTGATCTAAGCTAAGTCTCATAGTTTGAGCAATGTACTGAGCCAACACAGCATGGGTTGAAGGCTTAATTCCCCCAGGAAGAGTCTAAGGCTAAAAATACTTAGTCTCACCAACACATGGCTCAGGTTACAACTAACACTACTAAAGTTTGCATGCATACTGTATCTGATGAAGTCCAACTTTGAAGCAGTAAATCTATGCACATTTTTATTTGGTTCTAATATGAATGCCTCAGTTTGGATTTGAACGTAAATTCTGAATTATCTTTACAGTTAGCTTAACTTAACTCAGACAGCAGGAAAACAGGCGCACTCAGGGTTAAACACTCTTCTAGGCATGTGCACTTCTCCAAAGAACTGGCTTGCACCTGTTTACAACAGGGATGCCACAGGCCAAAGTTTCCCTTTGACACTGCGGGGAGGGGGTTCAAGTATCAGTTTGAGTATTGTTCACAATGCAAGGGCTGACATCATGCCATGTGAGGTCATCTAAAATTCTCACCACTTCCCCAAGGGTGGGAAGCAGGTGGGAGTCTCCACTGAAAGTTGTTGTTTTCATGAAACAGATTGTTAACCATTAACAAAGACATTAGCCTAAACACACGGCCAATCCCACACTATCATATGGAGATAATTACATTTTGGTGAAGAGAGGGAAGTGATTATAGGAGATGTGACCAAACTAAAGTGACTTTAAAGAACAGGGAATTTTTACTTGAAAGTATTTCCTCATTTGTTTCATTTTTAGAGTCTGGGCAGCGACAAAACCACAAGTTTCAATTACCCTTATGAAATGAATGCGACCTGATTATTGTTTGTATTTATCAAAACAACAAAGAACATCCTTATGAAAAATTAAATTCTTAGAATTAAAGTAAAATAATAATGCAGCAGGCAACAAAAAATTATCTAATTGAGTGACAATATGTTTCCTTCAGAAAAAAAATTCACATTTAGGAGTTATGCTAAAATTAATATAGTAATAAGCTTAACCCAATGTAGTTAAATAAGCAGCTCATGTTCTATTTGGTATTTTCTTACACTTTGTCCTCCTTGGTCATCTTCCACTTCAGATTTTAAATAATCCAATTAGCAACTTAATTAATTTGTATTTGTAAAAATATTTTAAAAAGTCACTCACATGCTATTTATTAGTTTACATATGGTTTTAGCACCATATGTAAATAATGAGATCAAAATTAAATAAGTAGTAGTATAAGTAATCATTGCAATATTTTTTCATTTAGATTACTTTTAAAACTTTTCTTTCTTTAATTGTTTTGTACTGATTTTTGTAACTCACACAGCACAAAAATATAACAATCCCCTATCTGTTAAATGTAAACTTTTCTGGCAAGCGAGTTGTAAAAAATCTCTTTCAGTTATCATCAGTTTGTAAATGTAATTTATTCATTAGGTATGACTAAATTACTTTTTTCTGCTGCTGTTTTGCAGTAGGCCTGCACTGCAGTTGTCTTAACTGTTTCCTTGTTTTGTCTGAGGTCTCTAATCATAAGTGAAAGCAAAACAATATGGGATTCAGGTACTTTCCTAACAGCTTATTGTGTTTCAGCAACAGGTCATTTTCTTTTTCATTTATTTAATTTACTTCTTTATACAATATAACATTCATCATAACTTTACTTATTTCTCATTGTCCGCAAAAGCTCCCAAAGAGAACTCTCAGAGGATGATAGCAAAAACATTTGGTAAAATAAATCGGCTTGGTACAGGTGATCTACAAAAACACAATTTTTAGCAATTTTGATAAAAAAAATGTGCAGAAAAAAGAAAAAAAGACTCTCTAATATAATTGCATTAATGAGTTTCTAAACACTGTGATTAATAAATCACACAAATTTTTACTTAAGTTTATGTAAAAAAAAAATGTGTTAAAGGAAATCTGAGGAGAAAAATAGCTGTGTCAGTTGTACTCTGGACAACTTTTATATTACTTATTTATCACAGAGACAAAATATGGCTGTAAACCACAGGCAGCTAATAACACTGAAGTCGGTATCTGATCTGACGATTCAAATACGCTTAAAAAGGGAATTATTTTCCTTTTTGAAGGAAAATTTCTAATAAAATTTGACATTAATGTCGACATAAAGAAAACCATTTCCAAAACCTTTGGTGTTATGGTGACCTTAGATTGAGACGATTGCGTTTTAAGTTCATGTTACATTACCTTTTAACAGATAAAGATTTACTGGCTGCAGAGAGAGAGCGCTTTATTGAATGTAGAGTGGCAGATTAAGGTTCTTGCCCAGGGTGCCATCCACACATGAACCAACACTGGCACCAATGATTTTAATAAATTTTTTATATAAATGTGACATTATGCCAGAGGAGAAAAAGGAGTAATTATAATGTTGGGTTTTTTTTTTACACATATTTAGTGTGTCAGTAAATATCAACAGTATATGCATATTTCAAACTGCAAACATCGGCGGAAACACTGTTGATGTAGAAAATTCTGACTTTAATTTTTGTTGATGGCCACCAGCCTTATTATAGCTAGAAAGTTGAAGAGCAATCCATGATCTCTGGGGATCAACATTGTTAACCTCAAACTTATTTAAAGCCCAAGTTTATTTTAGTTTCCTCTAAAAATGTTAACCACGTGTAACAGCAACACCCATTCGTCATCTGTGTTATATTTGAAGCATGACAGCCACGTTTTTATCAAAAGTAACAGAAAATCCAGTTGAGACCAGATTATTCAGAAATATCCGCTGACAAGGAATGAAACCTCTCGAGCATCACCATCTCTCTGAGAACTGAAAACACCAGACGTGTTTCTGCCTCTTGGCTGAGCCAGCAGCGTCTTGGTTCCTGTCTAACCGTTTCTGCCTCTCACTGATCACCTGCTGTTTCTGAAGCTCAGCGACATCCTCCCAAAACAAGCAATGAGTTGTTTATGGCTATTAAAGATGGATTCAACATAATCTATATCTGCTTTTAGCTGCAGGAGGAAAGGAAGCAGCCATGTTTACCTGTAAATCCTGACTATAATTTGGTGGTAACACAGCAAATAATGGGGTACATGTAAATAAATCTGCAGGCCATGTGTTTTCAAACTATTCATCGTCACAACCTTTAGGGGAAATATAAATAATTTCCCTGCACTGTCTTAACCTAGGATGTAATAAAACTCTAAATGAAAAGAAATATAATAAAAAAAAAGAGGCTTTAAGATGACTAGATTAATTTAAACCAGATGAAGAAACAGTAAGCTTGGCTCAGTTCTTCCCACTGAGCCAAGCTTCAGACAGACACCAGCACAAGATGAAAAACTGGAGAGGAGCCTCGTTTCATCAAAGTCCACAGACGGACAGGAGGGGGGAGGAACAGGGGAACAGGCATGAAGAGAAAGGATCAAGGTGCTCCGATCTAACAGCAACATGGTGACTGCGGGGCATTATAAAAAACACTCCCAGCCAAGCCTCCAACATGGCACACAGCTTCAAACATGCAGCACACCAAAGATAGAAAACATGGCAACAACCCAGAGACTGTCATCTCAACAGATTGCCTTATTTACTAACAGCTGCTTCTCACCTCATGCAAAATTTAATGTTTGCCATAAAGAAGAGGCTAAAGAGGGTAAGCATGTATTGATGTGTGAAAAGGATGTAAACACTGAGCATTATGCATGTAAAATGTTGCAGTTTCACAACTGCATTTTTCCCCATCACACCATTCATGTGGTTTAAAGTCCTTTTAATGAAATGAAAGCGTAGGACTCAGAACGGTTTTCTGTAATTGTATGATGTGAAGAGCAGCACTGCACTCCCCCCTTCCCCACTTGCAAGAAAAACTAATTTGAGACATTTCCAGTAAAAAACAAAACGTCATTGTTTAGATATTAAAGCTGCTCCAGTTAAAGCAGCAAACTGCATACTGACTACCCAAATTAACCATCTAAACTCTGCTTGTTACACTTGTGTTATACTTTAAACACACAACAAAGCTGGAAAAAGTGGCTGCAAGCCAAAGACGACCATCTCACTAAATTGCCTATTTTACTAATAGCTAAAAGGCCTAATATTTGTCATATAGAAAGTGGCTAGTGAGGGCTGAAGTAAGGTAATATCTCAGGGTGCTACCCATCACTTTTATTAATGCTGTACTGTGAGTTCATAAGAGATGAGCAGTCGTCTGTAAAGCAGCCAACTGCAGGCTAGTTACTGGAGTTAGAACAAGAAAAGGTAAAATATTTTAAGAAAGAACTAAAAAGCTAATACTAAATGCATTTGTAGGTTTTGCTTTAATCTACGTATTAGAAAGCATAAAAATTACCATAACTAATCAACGTTTCAGATAGCATGATTATTACATTGTATCATTTTAGCAATCAGTTTGAAGTCATATTCACAATTTCTTAAAAAAATTAACCATTCTATGTATGATTTCGGTGTTTGGTTGAGGAAGCATTTTTAATTGAATGCCAGAGAAAGTGGCAGAGGGATTTGGTTTTCTCTTCCTCCACTTGTTGCTGTTCAGTTGGTTAACAGAAGGCTACTTCTGCGCTTACAGAGAACTGCAACATTTTAGACGCCTAAGGTGTGGAAACTAAAGAACCCGCATGCACAAAACTTCAATGCTTTTTAAAAAGTAGCTGGCAAGTTGTTAGATCATGATAGATGTTATTGTTTCTATCTGTGTTTTTGAGGAATTCAAGGTTATACCAATGGAATCGCATGCTACCCAGTGCCTACGTGCTTAGCTTTGATTATTGGTTGAATGCCTGCTGAATGTGGTATTATAATTTGCTATGAGTGTTGAGAGGAAGTTCTGGGAAAGCAGAAAGATAAATGTCAGAGGTTACCAGACTTATAGTCACCATTTGCACCTCTACTCTTTACCCCAAAGCTTTCATATCCAAGTATTTCTTCCAAAGCAGTTTACCCATTTTGGAAACAAACCGACTCCCAGGAAAGTGTGTTCCCTTTGTTGTGTCTTTCTTTTTTTATTATGTCTGACTTCTTGTTACCTTTGAGGACGATGGGGTCCTTGCCCTCCCTCCTCAGTGATTCCAGGACCACATGCAGAGGCTGCGCAGATGTCAGCCTGTTGGGGTCTGTGGTATTCTCGTCGTAAACCACAATCTCTTTGGAAAAAATGCCCTTAAAGGAGTCCTTCCCCTCGCGGCAGGAGATGAGGTCCAGCACAGTGATCTTGCCCTGTTGCAGCCGGCGCCGACTGATCTTGTCGGAGCAGTTGATATGCACAGCCCCGCGGATGTGGCTCTTGTTGTACTCCAAGAAGGGCCGGCAGTCGATGATGACGGGAACAGGCCCGATGGGGTGCCCCAGCGGGCAGCAGGTCATCCGCTTGGCCAGCTCATTGGGGTGGATGACCCTCAGGGAGGCTAGGGGCTTCAGCTGGCCCTGGGTGAGGCTGGTGGTGCTGAGCGCTTCATGTTTGCCGACCATCGGAGTGGGCGGCCCGGCATAGCTGAGGTTGGGGCTGCTGGCGCTCACCTGGCTGTGGCCGAGGCTCTGGCTGTCCTTCTCATAGGTAGTCACAGAACAGCAGCTGGCACTGCTGCATCCACACGACAATGAGCGCGTGGAGCCCTTGGATGAGGGCATATACGTCACAAGATTGGCCGTCGCCCGGATCTTCACCACGGTGGTGCTGATGACTGTGTCGCTGCTGCTGCTGCTGGTGACTGAGTCCAGGTAGCTGGTGTCCAGGCGCAGTTGGAGTTCCTGAGGTCGGATCGGCCTTGGCAGCGCCACCACAATTCTGTCGTCGAGGGGAGATGGAGGCATGGGGAGGCCGAGGGCTGGACGTCTACGGAGAACTCAACAAGCCGCTCTGCGAAGGCAGGGACAAGCCACATGAAAGACTCTGACAACTCAACCGCTTTACTGACAGATCGACATGCAAACTGCAATGTGAACAGTGGAGCCAAATATTAGCACTGTCAACACCTGCAGGGGCTACACCCAAGTTAGAAGGAAAATTTAGGAGTGACAGACTGACCACTAATAATAAACAGTGAGATCATCAGAGGGCGTCCTGTAACTAAATCACTGTGGGAGCAATTAATATGAATCATCCCCCAGATACTGTACATCACATATGTGTGCGATGTTGAATTTTTCATGCCAACTCTGCTCCGTCTGATCCAAAGCCTTAGAACAAGAGAAGAAAACGCTGCATCAACGCCATGCTGCAGCTTTGTCTCTCACCCAAATAGAAAGTCAGGGTAGGCTATCAGAGGGAAAAAAGGGATGGTAATTCATTTCTGATCAAAGGGGGTTTTAATAAGCATGTCCTCCTGGCATGTTATGTAAAGACACCCGCCTAGAGCTGTGCCTGTCCCGAGCATTGCCTGTGCAGGTTCAGCAGAAAAGAAGCAGTGATCATTCATGACCAAATTCATTGAAGAAACCGGCAGGAGAACGTGCCGAGAATGTGATAAGGCAGAGATGAGGAGAGCTGCAGACTGAAGGAAATCCTATTTCAAAGCAGCATGTGTAGGAAAAATAAGACACATTCTGATGCCGAGGCTGAATTCGGCATTTTTTATTGTAACTTTGGCACAATAAAGAAACAAAAGCTCAATAAAAAACGCTTCTGAAATAGTAAAAAAAAAAAAAAAAAAAGGCATAATAAATCATTCCTTTGATATTCAATTTCATTATTTATAATCGCTCTACGTCTGCGCGTTTAAACAACAACTTGCGCCACTGATAACTTGTATTTTGCGCTTACCGGTGAGTGTCGGGCTTGACTGTAGACTGATTTATTATCTCCCCCCGCTGACAGCGCTGCCTCCATTCAGTCCGTCCCAGCCTTGTTGTGGATCGGCAACATTTTTTTTATTATTATTATTGGTACTTTTACCCTGCTCTCCTACATATAATATTGAAGGAAGTCTGCCAGAGATATTGACGAGACTGTGAGCCAATGCGCGTCTTCATTAATATGAAATGCGCTTTCTATGCGTACAGTGAGGCCCGGCCTTGCGGTGGGAGGGGCCTGCGGAGCTGCGTCCCTCCGTGGGGAGAAGGGAGGGGGACGGGGCGTGGGGCGGTGTGGCTTGAACTGCCTCCAGTCCCAGACACGAGGTAGCATGATGTCACTGGCAGCCAATCAAAGGACTCGCCTGGAAGCTTGAGGAAGAGAAAGCGGCGCGTTCAGGTGCGGCTAGTAAACCCCAAACCCACACCTCAATGGATTGTTACGGTCAGTAACTATTTCTTTTCTTCGCTGTATTTTTATCTGAAAAGAAAGTGAAAGCAACTCTGATACTTTTCCATAAGGAATAATTACTTTTCATTAAATTATAGTTCCGAAAATGCATTTTGTGACTGCTAACTTTTAAAAGAAAAGAAAATATTCAAAAAGATGTAAAAATATATTTTTAAATAGTAGTTAAAATATCTTTAAGAGGAAAAAATTGACTTAGGCTAATTTTCTTTTACCATCATTTTCAAGTTGACTACATAATGGCCAACCATGCCAAACATCCTCTTCAACAATCTGCCATAAACTCAAGATTTATGGAGACTACAACTAATAGTTGTGAACTCTAATCTTGATTTTTCTCACCTGAATTAATTTATATAGTTTTATAACCAAACTTTGCTTTAAACATCTTTAACGCTTTATTCCTGACCTTTAGGTTGCATTTCTTGATCTTCATGATGCTCTTTTTTCACAAGTATACTCCAACACACCTCTAAAACATTTACAGAGCAGCGGTTACACATACAGGTGGACTTTTTAATAACTAGGTGAGTGGGTTTTATTTTTAGATTTTACTGTAAAGGGGCCACATTTCAGATTTTTATTTATAAATTATGACCTACCTCATGGTGGTCTATAATATAAAATTCTAATGAAAAACAGTGGGGTTTTAACCAGATGGTGGAATAGCTTCAAAAACCTCTGCAACACCCCACTATGCTTTTTTCAGACTGGATATTTCTGTGCTGAACTTTTCAAAAGAAAAAAAATCCAAGTTTTTCTTCAGTTTAAGAGGAAATGTAGACGCCCAGCGCAGGGATCCATTTCAGGGGTATCATGTGGGCCATTTTTCTTACTCAACCAAATCAACCCTGGTCTCAAAGGGTCAGAAGGAACCTAAAATAATTATAAACTCTCTCTTATGGTGGGCAACTTCAATCTGGGATGTCTTAGTTTCAAACTGTTCCTCCAAAGATTTATTTCATTTTCCCATTCGAATAGCTCTACTGAAGCCAACATTCACCTTTACAATGATATTATCCTGTATAATGTTATGTCATCACCCCTCTAAACCTTTGTTTAATGGTGCAGCAGAGTTATATAGCACAGCGAACTGAATGTCCTCTATGCTCTTCCGTCATGGACACGTTGTCTGTTCAATAATTTGCATTTAGTTGAGTCATGAACAGAAATTTGAACCTGCTCCGCTGATTCCTTAGGTTTTGCCGCAGGCATTTTTTAAACCCTGCTGAGCATTTCATGTTGTGATCTCGATGGGATGTGCGTTTCTAGCGTGAGTAGTCTGAGTTTCTACAGAAAATCTGTTCACACTGATCATGCTTTGACTTCTGTTTAACATATTCCAATTTTATTCAAATCATGAAAGATGTTTTAATGTCTTTCTAACCCACATTTCTAATCAAATTAGTTTGACCCAGCAGTTAGACCCAGATTTTCAAAGTAATGCTCTTTTTAGGTCACAGTTCACAAACCTTTTATTGTTTGTAAGCGAAGTAGCAGAAACTAACTTTCAAGAATTAAAGATAAAGATTGCTAAATATGAGTCAAGAATCACATTTCCCTATGGATTTCAATGTCCCCCATGGACATTGAAATCACAAAAAAAAAAAAAATAAAGCTAAACTTATTCAGCCCACATTAGTGCATTGCAATGATTTAGAATATGTACAACAATGAAAAGTTGATTTATTTAAGTTCTTCCACTAAAAAAATGAAACCAAGTTATATATTACAAGCTTTTATTTGTGTTAATTTTCATGAATGTGATTTAAAGCTAATTCAACAAAAATGAAGTTTATCTGAAAGGTACACCAGTAAAACCAGTAAAAACTGCATCAATGCAGCATTGCATACAATTTAATTATTCTCAATTTTATATTGCAGTCTTTTTATGTCCTTTGGTCTGTTTATGTCTGTAAAATTACAGATTATGGCTCCAAATCAAACCATAGTTACTGTGACTAGACTTTTAAAGGGGTTACAAATCTATATTTCCTTACATTAGGCTATGAAGAGAACATGCTTTCAGTCAAGAAGTATACAAAGAGACCCGTGGTCGGTTAGCAGACAGCTTCTATGTGAACCTGAAACCTGGCAGCATGAAAAGACCAAAAATGTGAAAGTCTGAAAGGATGAAGGGGCAAAGAGTCACCGTTTATTTTATTTACTGTTTGAAGAAAAGGAAAAACATTTAATTGAAATCATTTTTTTTCTTGCATAATGCAACAAGTAAAATGTTCTTCCTGTTAAAAAGTACAAAAAGTAAGGGTAATTATACTTTTAGGTTGCTGTGTTACTGTGGTTTAGCTATGTATGTCATATTCTCACCTCATATCCTCATATCACAATGTCTTATTTTTCAGTCTGAGTCACAGTTATATCACAGACAACAGAAATCTACTTCTTCACCTCACTTACTCATTTGGAAAGTCTGCAAATACCATTTGATTTTTTTTTCTGACGTGACAAACACATTTCGCTTTATTATTTGCTGTGATGCTACAGGTCAAAACACAAAGAAGCAAAATACAATGCCTCCCTTGTGAAAGACAATGCAACTGGCCTGTGTGCAGGACAGGCAGGAAATATTATTAGTTGTAATAAGTAGGTGTCTTTTGGCAACAGCCCGGTTGAGTAAGTGCCAAGTTGGCTGACTGCACAGCCGCATATGATGGGACCAGTGTTGCAGCGAAAGGGTCCCGCTGGATTCAGTCCCCAAAAATAATCCCCAGTAGTCCTTTAATCCCCTCTGGCAACCTGAAACCATGCAGGGTATGTGTTATTGCTTCTATTATTAGTTTACTGTGTAGTTATTTATAAATGGACACAGCTGATCGGCAATGATTGGATTTCCAAAGACTCCCGTTACACCATGTGTTAAAGAGAAAGAGAACAAGCAAAAGAGACCTAACTTAGTTTATGATATTATTATGTTGCAGTCAGCTAGTATGTTCAATTTATGACTTGTTAGGTATGCCATTGCCTTCTCATGCAATTCCACTCAATTCCCATCACCCTTCAGGGCTCTGACTGGGCTTTCTCCCATTGAGATTGAGATGGATTTCTCAGGTAGAATTTCTGGTAAGCTTCATAGTGTTAAACTGGCACATTGCATACGTCACTGCCAAACGTTAGTGATTGGGTAAAAGTTTATAACTTTTACAGGATCTACTACAGGAAGTTATCGTTTTTCAATGGCCGAGGGTATGGCAGTGGCAAATTATGTTCTGTAGTTGTTTTACTGTAGGAGGAACTAGTGCAATTCATAAAATAGATGGCATTATCAGGAAAGAATATTAAATTAAGAGAGTCTTAAATGGAGATGCACCGATCAACTTTTTTTCACCCAATCAGATATCCGAAGTTTAGAATCAGCCAATACCAATCCGATACAGAAAATAAGCTCTGAATTGACTTAAAACACAAACATAAATGTACTGGACTACAAATTTATTTTACTACTTTTCAGCCATCCACCACACCTAAATACACCAGTAATTTTGCAAGCTTGGTCAAACATGTAAAAAATGCTACTTTAATTTTGTTCAGTCAGTGCAATTAAGATACATAAAATTAATAATAAAGAATCAGAAACAATAGGTTCACTACTTTGTTTAGACATAAAAACTACAACAAAACCTTTCAAATAGTTCAGAAATTCTAAATATGTGAAATAATAAATAATAAGGCATGACTTTGCTCAGAGCATAAATCATAGAATTAGGATAGATTTGCCCTTATGAATTGGGTACATTTTCATCGATACTCTAGAATGTTTTATAAAAAAATATATGTATATATATCAGGACTGATACAGATATTAATATCGGATCAGAGTATCTCTGGTCTCAAAACAGCAGCCAAGGAGAAAAAGTAACATGTTGGAATTCAGTCTTAAAAACACATCCATATAAATTTACAAATAATGGAGGGAAAGTGTTCTGCACAATTCAGGGAGAATCAGTTTGAGATTGTCGTTTCTTTCGTAAAACATTTCATAAACCCATAATGATGATTTACATCTGAGGTCCCACTGGTCAATCACAAGTAGATATGGTGATATCCAAAAACGGCAGGAAGTGCGGTGACAACATTGACATCAGCACTCTGCATTAAATCTGCGTCAGAACTCTTTGAATACTACTCTCTTGTTTTTTTTCTTTTTTCTTTGAAGCAGTGACCGCAGACAAACTGAGTGTATTAATCCCATGTTTGGCTGAACAAATGGTTCAACTTTAACAACGACATCCAGCCTTCTTACTTTTCTTGTCCACAAAATGATTGGTCTTGTTTGTGCTTTTGAATCCTGCAGCTTGCCGTATGGGCACACAAGCCACACATCATCACCACATTATTACCTCAAGCTGCAAAGCTGACTTGTCCCTAAACAAGTCAGCTTTGCAGCTTACCTGTGACTGTGGGGAGCCAGTAAGGTGTAAGAGATGCAGGGAGACTTCAACACCCCTCATCATATTGTTACTTCAATAAAATACAAAGTGATGAGGGAGAAAAAAAAAAAAATTAATCCCACCTTAAAGTGTTTTGCGAAAGGGTCTCATGATATTTTATAAAGTTTTTGATTCTTTCATCTCTCTAAATAAGTCATGAAAAACTACTTAAGTGCTGGGTTTTGTTATCATTAACAACATAAAATTCAAATTTTAGACAGGTTGATTGAGCACTTCAATTAGCTTACTCTGTATTTCATGTTTCCTCCGCCCAAACGTTCGTCTAATCTCATATCAGTCATAAATTTAAACCAAAAAATATGAATTTGGCTCTACACAGCATGAAAATGAGGCTTTGCTAGCTAACCAGCAATTTCCAAGAAAACCATTTTAGGTTAGCGGTTGACAGCCAATAACAGGAGCTTTTGATGATATTGTGTCTGATAATGAAACAGTCTTCAGATGCAAACAGGTTTTGTGAAAATACAAGCTGGTTCCCAGAAGTGCTCTTTGTTTGTTCAGGCATACATAATGTATTTCTTTGCAAAACTGCCTCCTGTTAACTCTGTTGCTGGAAAAACAATCTGTCGGCTGTGAGATTAATTTACCCAGATATGAATTGGGAGTGTAAATGTTGTCTGTATTGCAGTGGTTTAATTAGTAATGATGACAGGATGCTTAACTCAATTATGATGGCTTTATCATAATTGTTGTATACTTACCAGCCGTGTAAACATGTCATTATTTGTTTTAACTGCGCTCAAATCAAGGGGACAATGAAAGAGGTTGGGAACAAGGTTTTGGAGATTATACATTTGGATTGTGGTACCACAGAGACCATGTTTATGTCAATGCAATTTAGAGGGACCAATTAACTTAACAGTAATGTCTTTGGACTCCTCCCACCCACAGTGAGAGTGCTAGCACGCATAGTAAGGGAGTTGTTTATTTCGACACTACTGTGCTTTATCATCGTGGATTATGCAGCCTGTTGCCCATGTATTTTGTGGTCCACACTTTGGCTTTTCATCCGTTTAATATAACTAAAAACAATTATTTATATGTATAAAAAAAAATTCTGACAAAAGTGGTGATTTGAGAAAACTCAGTATTTGTGTTTGCATGTCTGCATGGGAAAACAGAGATTAAGGGTCTCAAACATTAAAGTCTGAGAAAAATAATACGCCAATATGTCCACATAACTTGCTTTGACATTGTCTTGTGTTTTGTTAATTCTATATTCTAATAGGCTATTTAAAAGAAGCTCAACCTATACATGTCTGTCCACACAAATTAACCTACTGGCGCCACGTTTAATTCCCAACAGGAAGTTGTGGTTGTTTTGAAACAATCTGATTGGCTGACATAGGTTTCAGGTTTGCACCACACTGCCCCTTGTGATCTTGGCATGTTTAAAATAACACTCAGGGTGGATTTATGAGGATTGATGTGGATGAAAACTTTTCTGAAACTGACCTGTCTGAACAATGTAATTTAAAAAAAAAAAAAAAAAAGATGCCAGCAACATGACAGGAGTGCTTAGGAATGGAAGTATCCTGTGACTTCCTGTTTGTTTGATTTATAAATATTTGCTGCTATAAATTGGATTGAATTGAGTTGAATTTAATTTAATTTAATCTGAGTCGGAGGCCCATATCTTCAAAAAGGTAATGGCAGGGAAATTGTCATTAAATTTAGGTGGACATCTATTAAAGTCAAAAGATTGTCTTAAGTAAAATTATTCCTCATTTGAATTTTTCCAAAGCAACAGTCAGAGCAATAATTAAAACATTTAAAACAATCTAAACTGAGCCAAACAAACAAACAAACAGAGAGCAGCAGGGAAATCTGAAAAACTAACTGAGGGACAGCTGCAGCAAAGAGTCACAAACTCTCCACAACAATGATTTATTTTCAGCCCTTTGTGTACATCTTTACAAGGGATGCATGAACAAGCAAGTATTGACTATGGGTAGATGGATGTTATCTGGTTTTAAAAGAGTTTGATCCTGGACTGATTTTGTTTGTGCGTGAAAAACTAATCCATGGTACATTTATTTTTGGTATGAAGCAAGGCATCCAGTATTTGCTGTTTAGGTTTGTTTTTTTTTACCTCCACTGTTATGATCGTCTGTGTTTAAAGCACAAAAAAAATATGCCAAAACATAGTTTTGTCCCTAATCTCTGCAGTCTGTTGCCTTGAGAAACAGGGAACAGGTAGATGCGAAAATGATTTCTGCTGATGAAAGCTTTTCATCATTTCAGAGAAAACTCATTTTAGAATTTCTTTTGCAAGATCTTGATGTGGACTGACAAAGCCATCTTCCTTTAATCAAATGTCATACAGTGGAAAACATGACAGGGTGCGGTTTTGCGTATCTCGCATTAGATAATGTGAAAGCTTGATGTGAAACACAGTCATGTGGTCGTGCTTTTTGTTGTTGTTGCTGCTCGGCATGGAAAATGTGACTGATCGTGGTGCGACATTCGCTGGCCAAGATGAAAGATCCAAACCACTTCCTGTCTTCAGCAAAGGTGCAGATGCAGAGTCACATTCACAAAGGCACAGGAAACTCTCAACCTTAAGTAACCTTGGAAACAAGTCGTCATACATATATTCATTTAGCAGGGCACATGTGACTGTTTGAATTACAAATCAAGTCACCCTCCCCATTTACTAATTACTGTTTTAGTCTTGAATATTCACCGGACCGCCATCTCTCACCTCATTTCATAAGCTCAAGATTTAATAAATGGAAAAGCGTTACTGCTGATTGCTTCTGAGAGGGAACAGCGCAGATGGACACACTGCAGTCTCAACAGCTTGAAAAGCAACATGTCCAGCGACGGCGAGGAGGGACGCTGCCAAAACACTCAACAGCTTGTCAACCTTTGCTTCTTCACCTTCTGCATATTTATCAGCTTTTACTTTTAGGCAGACAACATAGAACAAGACAGTTTAAAGTACCTCTAACCTCTCGATGAACTATTAATCTTTTTTCTCAAATCTTTTGAGTCAGAAGACACTCTACTTGAATTTGCAAGCTCAATAAAGATGTCTGTCTTGAACAAAAAATACAAAACTATCAGCCCAGTTTGTCAATACAATGTCAGAAGTGCTGTCACACTATTGTGGTTTTTTTGTTTTGTTTTGTTTGTTTTGCTGGATAGAAATTTGATTTCCTGTCTAAATGTATACTCAACATTGAAAGCATTTAAAAACATAGAATGTCACCACTGGACGTGTATTTCATGTTCGAAACCAGTGCGCCGAGAAAGCCCCCGACTTCCTTTTCAGTACAGTGAGGTCACAAAGAGTTGATTCAACATTAAAGTGCTTTACAAAAATATTTCTATCCTTTCAACTTTTTCACATTTTGTCAAATTGCATATTTATATCTCAATGTATTTTACTGGAATCTTGTCATGTTCCAACACAAAGTAGCACATAATGGCCAATGGAAGAAAAACTACCATGTTTAGAAAATGTTTTATGAATAAAAATAATTTTAAAAATTAATGTGTGCATGTTTACTTAACATATAAAGCAATGACATTTTTGTGTAGATTTCTTTCTAAATTGGAACAATTCTTCTTGGGAATAAATCCTTTCCCTTTAAGGCTGTTTATAACCACCTAGCTAGTAACACATTTGTAAAATAAAAAATAAAAAAATACAGAAATGCATCCATGAGTTTAGCGGTGAAGGTTGCAGTCATGAAATATCCTCTCTGCCAACTCCAAATAGATTCTGGTGGAGGATGTAGGCCAACATAAGTTCAATATTTCTTCAAATATTAATTTTTATTATATCATTTCATTAAGAATTTAATTCCCTTCTGTCAGCTGGAGTTAGTTTTCTTTAGTTGTTCTTTTACCTACTAAGCTGCTGCTATTTAGTCATAGTATCTGTAAACTACACAATAACTAAAATTAGGATCAACTGTTTCCACTGGGTTCTATAAAAATGGATCTATAAGAACTCTGCATTCAAGATGACCAACTAAGTTTAAAAAAAAAAAAAAACTTCAGTTCATCATCAGTTTTGGAAAAGCAGAAAGTTTTCCAGCATAGTCATTTTTGCTTTATTTTCAGTTTCGGTCTGCCGCAGCAATGATCGTCTTTAGTTTCATCTTTCACTTAAACGTTTCAGATCGCCAAACAGATTTTAACAAGTTTTTCAGAAATGTATTTATTTATCAGAGTGAGATTCATAAAACCAAGTGATTTATTTCCAACATTTATTTTTGGTCATTTTAATTATTGTGGCTTACAGCTAGTGAGAACCAAAAAGTCAGTTTATGCGTAAATTGGAATATTACACCACAACAATGTAAAACAATTTACATTGTTGTGGTGTAATACAAGTACAGAATTGTAATATTATGGTTTACACAACCATGGGGAAGACTCCTGACTTGACACCCTAAACAAAAAGCATATGAAGGGAAAGTTGAGTGGAAAGACAAAGTGTGCAAAAGCAACAGCGATTACCTTAGTTGTCATTCTTACAATTACCACTTTAAAAATATCACTCAATGTGTATTTTTCAAAGATTCAAGGATTTTGTATTGTCATACCATCTTGCTTATTTGTGGTACAAAATACAGACTCAGGTCCCAGATTAAGAAATTTACTACACTAAAATTTATGTGATATATATATATATATATATG
>CAEGAE010054704.1:0-50664 GCA_903067095.1 Girardinus metallicus
TTATTATTATTATTATTATTATTATTATTATTATTATTATTATTATTATTATTATTATTATTATTATTATTATTATTTTACACCCAGTCTTCTGTCTGTCTCATTTACATTTTATATGACAGTGAAAGCAGAAACCACTACTAGTGGATCCCAGCAGACTGAATTGAATCCCTTCCATATGTTGACTGAGTTTTTCTTTTTTAACGGTTTTCTCTTAACGGTGTCTTTCTTCGTTCCACTCGAGCTGTGGATCTCTTCAGCTACTCCATAGTTATCTTGTGCATCTTAGTTGATTGTCTGATAATTACTCTCCTTATTAGTTTCGGCCATTCTTCTAGTTCTTGTATCATCGAATGCAACAGTGGTCTGCGACGTGTTGAAAGCTGGGACATTGTTTTATAACCAATCGATGCTTTGAACATCTCCACAATTTTGTCCCTGACATATCTGCTCTGTTCCTTGGTCTCCATCATGCTGTTTGTTCCCTAATATTCTCTGTCAAAGCTCTGAGACCTTCAAAGAACAGCTGGCTTTGTACTGAGATTAAATTACCCAGAGGTTGACTCTAGATGACAGAAGGCAATTGTTTGCATTGGAATTCCTTTTAGAGTTATTTCAGCATGGAGGATTGTGAATACAAATGAAAAAGCAATGAAACAAAGAGAGACTTAAGACGCATCTAAATAATAAATTCCGTCATTATCTCACAATCAGTGGGTTCAATCATACCAAACTCTTATACATACATTAGAGAGGTTTTCCAGCTATTTAGCTGCTATTGATAACAAGCTCTTCTCCTAAACTCATTAGACACGTTTATATGTATAATGTGCTTCCATCGAGTGTTTACCAAGTACTTTACCAAGTACCAAGTCTGCTGGAGATGTACATTCGGCTGGTAACGTCTCCTCCTGTGGAGCGGTTCATTTACATTCTGCAGCAGCTCTTCAAGGTGCTTAAAGGTGTCGGCTTTCATTTTCGTCAGACTCGAAGGCAATTAAGTAATAGAGCCGGGGAACAATCTGAAACGTAGCGCCTCTCTCTCTTACCTCATTATGTTGCTGCTCAAAATGAGGAAAAATAAAAGTGAGATGATTTTCTTTGTTTGTTTTTATGAACGTTGGTGCTTCGAGTTGAACTACAGCTCTTCTGTCACACTGAAGTGGACTCACAGGCTTTTATTCAAGCAGATTTCCGCCTTCCTTCTTCGTGTCGAACAGACACTGCAATGGGCTTCCTCGCAAGGATCGTAAAAGCCAGTTTGCTCTTCAGTGTTCTTGTTCGGTTGAGCACATTCTGACAAAAACTCAAAAATGAAGGAGTAAAACCCTTTAAACACGATCATTTAATTGTGACTTTAAAACATATTCGTCATCACTTCTGTATAAGCTGAACAATGTGGACACACTTTCAAAAAGGTAAAGAGAAAACAGAATACTTTTTATTTCAATTCAATTCTTTTTTCTTCCATTGTCAAACACCAATTTCTATTTCTATTTCAAAGACTATTTTCTTTTAGAAATATTCCTGGAGACTCTCTCCAAATTACTTCCTGAGGTTGTTCAGCTTCGACTATACACGTCCTCTGGAGATTGTTTTCTGAAAGTTTGCTAAATGCAGAGCCGCCACGAGATTACAGGGGTCTTATATGGGGTTTTGATTCTGGAGTCCTTTTCTCGCATCCACCCACCAGACACCATAGCACCGATAATATCTTACTTAAATAATCCAAGATTTATGGTTTGTTTTTTGAACCGGCGCTAGAATTTAATATTTAATATGTCACCTTATCAAAAAAATACAAGATTATTTACTGAGTAAACACGTCGAGATAAAAGTACATTCAAATACTTTTTAATATTATTAAAAACTGAAATTATTTGAACTTTTTTAACTTAACAATAATTGAAATTAATAATTGAATTGAATTTCTACCCATAGAAATAAACAGCATAATGGAAAGGCATTGTGATGTCAGGAAAAGTAGGAGTATCTTGAAGAGACAAAGACTAATTTCAAGTTAAATGAGGTTCAATTTCTTTTAAGTTATGTTTGATATAAACAGCATAATTTTAACTGAAGGTGACATAGTTACTTGATTGTTCTGTCAAATGGTGCTATATGCCTGGGAAGGATATAAAACCACCCCTTTAAAGGTCACTGCCCCTTTAAACTGATTGGAAAGCAGGAAATGCAAAATCACGTAGCTCACTGTGTCCATTTCTTTGATGTCAAAATATTTTATTAAATTACAGGTTTAACTTATTATTATTATTATTATTATTATTATTATTATTATTATTATTATTATTATTATATAATTATGTTCCACTATTTTATGTTGTGAAATTCATTTATTCAAAAGCTCATAAACCCTCAAGATGGTCAAATCTTGGGACATTTATACCCAGAATGACCTTTTCCCACCTGCAGCCTCTTTTTTCTCTCTCTCTCTACTGGCAGCAGCACCTCAGCTCAAAACTGATACAATTTCTACCCACAGATTCTGAACTTTCTATTAATACACAGCAACACATTGTTTAAAGTTGTGTGATCAATAATTCATTTCAGACTCCAGGCTGTGCTGCGCACTTGCAGTTTTGGTTCAGATTTGCTGAAATCCCTCTTTTCTTAAATTGTTAAATGCACCCTAGCAGCTCTCGCCTTGAGCCACTGCACTCGTTCTGGACTGTTACAGAAACGCTTTAGACATACTGAGATCCTGGATGCCCACAGTAAAGCCTGATTATGGACAAAAAAAAAACATACATTTGCAAGATCTTTTTCAATAAATTCTCTTGCTTAAAAATTTCTCTTGCTTAAAATTTCTCATTAGAATTGAACAAAAATATCATAATTAGCTGTGCACGAATGTGTGCAAAATGTGTGACTTTAGACATCACACAACACATTTGCCGCAGCCTTTTTCTAAACATTTCATCCAGTGTCCTTGGAGAATATTAACTGAAACAGCATTCAAGACGGATCATGATGGAGCTGAAGTTTAACTATTCACAGTTATGAGGAGATACTGAGAAAAAAAAAATCTCCTAAATCTGTTCTTTGTGTAGCACGCACATGAAGACAGAGAGCCCACTCAAGATAATAACTGGGAGGACTGAGGTTTCGCTGACAGCTGATGCTAAAAGTGTTTGGTGCTTGAACATGTTGCCAGTCCTTTGGACGTGAGTGCTGAAACACAAACAGTCTGCAGATGCATCTTCACAGTGTCCATCGCTTTTCTAATTGTTGTCAGACACGGGAACAGCAAAGCAAATGTTTTCTTTCCTGTCTTTTTTGCCTGAATGTTGGCGTAAACAGTGAAGATCGTCCTCAAGCTAACATGTATGTTGTTGTTTTTTTAGGGGGGGATTATGTAATTTGACCCAGAGTATTAGTAGCATAATTATCAAGTGGAAGGAAAATTATGTCATGTATTTTTGCCCCCTAACTCTGATACCACTTAACAAAGTCCAGTGCAAGCAACAGACCTTTCCGAACTGCTGAATAATAATATTAACAATAATGTATTTTTCTTATTATACCATATGTATTTTTAGATAAAATCTGAAGGTGCTACAAGTCCTTAGAAACAATGGCATAAAACTACAAATAAATACTTTTACAACTTAAATTAAAATATTTTTTTTCTGCATTGTGTGCAGTTTTGTTCTGCTGTGAAGGAGTCCATGTGGAAGGCAGGGAACGTGTCGAGGTTGTAGTTAGGGAGGAGCATTTCTGACTCATGGCTGCACCGATGAGTCAGAAAGGCTCAGTTCTTACAGTGATGGAGAGCCATTGGAGCGAGTTTAGAATGGGTGTTAAATGTTAATATTTCTGTACTCTCATTAGGAGTCCAACTGAGCATGTGTCAGTACGTTTTGTGAAGGAACGTTAGTGAACCAATAGCCTTTAGGGGGATGTGCAGTGTTAGCATTTAAGACCAAGGAACTCAGCAAGCAGGTCAGAGAGAAACTTTTGGAGAAATCTCAAGCAGGGTTAATTTGCAGAGCCATATCCCGAGCACTGGCCTGCAAAGCTATTAATACTTGAAGAGCAACCTTCACTGGAAGGCAAGAAAAGAGTGAAGTAATTGGTGAAGCAGATAACTCTGGAGGAACTGCAAGTAGAGACAAGAAAGAAGTCATTAGCAGTCCCATTTTAACAAGTGTGCAGAAAACACGTGAAAAAAGATTCTCTGGTGAGATATGCCAGAAGAAGCACCATCTCCACAGTGAAACATGGTGGCGACAGCGTCATGATGTGGGGATCCTTTTCTAAAACAGGCACAGGGAACCTGATTAGAGTTTATGGAAAGATGAATGGAGCTAAATACAACGTAGACCAGGGACAAAAAACAAAAATCATTTAGAGTTTGAATGTGGGAGAATCTGTTGATGGGAGATTTTTTTTCTCCATAAATCTATCCACTAGGGTAAGTGGTGAGTGTGGAGGATAAAATCCACTGTAGAAAGTAAACAAAGAAATTACTACAAATTATGTAGAGGAAATAGCAAACATGCTGAAGAAGCTTCAGCCAAACAAGGGCAAAATTGACTTGCATATGTGATGCCCACTGGTGTGTGCCAACATAAGGAGCATGCATTTCTTTAATATTTATGGGGTTAATGACAATGGGCGTAGTAACAGTGTTTCACCAGTAGGGGGTGCATGGAGACTCTGCGCTGCCTGTTCTGCCGTTTCTCATAAACTGAGAGACATTGGAGTAACACAGACTGCGTCTTCCGTGTGCTCATTTACATACTGTATTCAGCTTCATCTGCTGCTGACGGGTCCGGAACCTTGGTGCCCGTTACACATACAAAGCGGTATTTGTGTTGGAAAACTAACACCGCACATCACCCTAAACACAAACTCCCAGTTGTGTTTAGGGTAAAGCTTTTTCTGTGGGTAAAGCTTTTCTTCCTGGATGGCATTAAAACCAGGGCGATGCTGGCATAAACGCTGCAAGAGGCTGCAAAAGAAATCCAGCAAAACAACAACCCCAAACATAAAACAAGAGTAATTAGTAATGACTTTTATTCTGAAAAAGGTTGACTCAGGAAGACCTCAGTTAGCCTGTTTTGATCGATAAAGAGTCGTAAAAACTGGGTATCAATGTCGGTTTGTGAGTTAAGCTCTTTGAGGTTTGTGGTTTTATTCTGATGGTATGGCTAGGCTCCCAAGGCACTGCTAACAGTGTCCGACATGGTCGAACAGTAACAAGTGCACAAATGTGCTGACATGTATCTCATGTTTGTGTGACTGCAATACAAACGCCTGGCACAAAGCGATTAAGAAAAACAAAAATGCATTTTAGCAAAATTTTATTTTGAAAACCTCTTTAGCTCCTGTGCTTTATCATCATTTCACTGGAATGTTACAGAGGAAGTTAAAGTTCATTCTTGACATATTTAACAATATGTATTTAAAGTGCATAATAAAATAAAGGGTTGACTCTCCTGTTCGTATACCTGAACAAAAACCTTGAGGACTTTCCTTGTTCTTTTTTTTGTTTGTTTGTTTTGTTTTATCAGACATCAGTGCCACTGTAGCTCCCCACTGACCATAACTGCACAGGTTCTGGCTAGTAGCATCTTGTTTGTGCACCACTGAAATCATAACCGTCAAATACAGACACTGAAAAAAGCAATTAAAGTCTTCACTCTGCTGACACACAAGCCAACACTACTGCTGCTTCTACATGTTTCTGCTCTGCCAAGATCCGTAATCATCTCCGTTGTGTTCCTGTTGGCGCGGCGACTGGCGGTGTACCGTGGTGATGACCGTCCAGGCCCAAAGCTTCTCCTTTAGGCTTCGCAGGTCCTCAAAGCCCCAGGAGACCGAGGAAAGAGAAAAAGTTTGAGGACGGACTTCTCCTGCTTCGCCCGTCGACAGAAGGGAGCGCGACAATGCTGGTAGGTAGAGACGTGGTGAAGGTGAGCGATTGTATTCTCTTTTGAGTGTGTGTGTTGGTTTGCTGGATAAAAGTGAGGGGTGCGCGTCAACAGACCTGCTGTCCTTGTATATTCTGCGTGGCTGCGTTGGCTGTAAGGGACCGGCTGAATATTTGAGGAAAGGAGCATAGAGAAGCAGAGGAGCAAAACCTGCACATGAACACAGACAAGAAAAGCCAAGGAGAGAAAGAACAAATGATGAGGAAGTGAGCAAATGCACAGAGACATGAAAAAGGGACGTGACCTACATAAAGCCCTGGACAAACACATGAGCCCAGATGCCGTTCAAACATTTAAACAGACTCCTTCTAGATCTTTGAGAAACACAGCAGGGACATATTGGAGGATACTCCTAGAATGTTGTAATAATGCCTTTGTTGTTGTTTTTTTACAGCTTTAATGCGTTTCTTGTGTGTCTACATCAGTAACAAAGGAAGCAGTGCGTCTGAACATTCTCCACAGTGGTTCAAATTGGGGTATTTTGGTGTTACATCTCACCAGGATGGAGGTTCCTCTGTTTGTTGTTTTGCAGGAGCTATTAGGCAAGAGAGCCTGTAGCTGGCTTAGCTGCTCCAGCAGAGCACTGTGAACACAACGAGAGGTAGAGAAGATGAAAGAGATTGAGTGAAAGTTTCACACAAGGGCCCACGGATGAAATACAGCCATCGAGTTTCTCAGCATCTGTGATCTTTGGCAATCGGAGCAAAAAGAAGCAGAAGCTGCACACTTCGGGCAGAGGAAGAGCTTGGCTTCTTCCAGCAACCTTTCTGACGCTGCCAGCGTCAGAAGGGAAGCGACGCAACCAGATCACAGATGGTAGTTGAAGTCAATTCAGTGTTAAATTGTATAATTGCATCATAGGCATTTTACATGCAGAGAGAGGCGGCGCACAATGCATGGAAAACATTTCCTACTCAGACTGTCAGCGCCCCTGGAGGGAGAGCCTGGGGCTATATGAATATAGATCAACCAAAAACTGACACGATTCACAGCAGGGGGGCATAAGCAATATAAAAAATTACCAGTTTAGTCATAGAAAGCAAGACCATTAATCAGCAAATAAAGTGAATATATGCAACCAAATGCACAAACTGAGGGCATATTTTTGTTGACTTCATTTAATCGTGCATTGCACTTTAAAAAAACAAGACAGATCTGTGTATTTTTGCACATCTATCGATCTCATCTAACATAAGAACTGTGGCTAGGCTGCAGAATATAAAGTATACACTCACTCCCTTCATTATTAAGGACGCCCTGCAAGTAGCGGATTGGACTCCCATTGGCTTGACTTCAGGTCAGAAACACTCCTAAACTCATTGTCACATTGAAGAAAGCAGTTTGAGATGATGAGCTTTGGGCTTTATGCTGCTGGAAGAAGCCAACAGAAGATGGAAACTATCTGAGGGGCCTAGGTATGGCAAGAAAATATCCCCCTCACCATTATACCACCTCATAACCTTAAATCTTTTATAAAAGACAGAATGGATCCAGTTTTTTACTTTGTTTAGACCATATTGTGACTCTCCCTAATTAATGTTGCTGCTGACATTGAGACGTTTTGGACCAGGCGACCTTCCAATCTGTTGTTGCTCATTTGTGGTGACCATATGTGAACTTCTACGGAGGACGGATTCTGATATATAATTGGCAATAAACATAGAAACTAATAAATGCCTTAATAAGGTAACTCATACGCAAAATATTGCATCCAACAATACAAAATAAGAACTTCCCCAACTTATTTGATTACACATTGTAACATAAAATAATATTTGTCATTTTCAACAGCATTAATTTAACGTGGCAACAGTTATTTAATTTTCCAGCTTTCAACATTATTAGTTTCTTTCATATTTTATTTTATCTCATTTTTTAAAATATTTTTTCATCTAATATGACTGTTTTTATCTCATTGTGACCATTAGTTTTTTTTATTTATTCTTTTCTAAATTCAGAACTGATTTAACATTTTTTATTTACTGTCTACTTTATCAAGCCATTTATATATATCTATGTTTATTTCCAATTATCCAAATAAACTGCAGCCTCAGTGTCCAGCTATTAGCTGATAGGAATGGTACCGCAGTAATCTTCTGCTGCTGTTGCCCGTCTACCTCAAGGTTTGACATATTTTACATCCAGATGTGGCATTCTTCACATCTTGGCTCTAATGAGTGTTTCAATGAGGTACTGTTGCCTTTCTACCATCTTGATCCAGTCGGTACGTTTTTTCTCTGACCTCTAACACCATTTTCATCTACACATCTGCTGCACCCTGGATATCCTCCCTGTTGCTGCTGATACTCTGTGAACCTGAGCGGTGGTTGTGCCTGAAAATCCCAGCAGATCAGCAGCTTCTAAAATGCTCAGTCCAGCCCATTTGGGACCATCAGCTATCCCAAGTTCAAAGTCACTTAAATCCACTCTCCTTCCTGTTTTTATGCCGAGTCTGCACTTCTGCAACTCATCTTCACCAGATGCACTGAGCTGCTGCCAGCTGATTGGCTGATTTGCACTTTGCGTTAACGAGCAATTGGCCAGGTGTACCTAAAAAAGTGGCATGTAAGTGTGTGAATATTATTTTTAAACTTTTCTTTTCTTCAAGGGCTCATTGATTGGATGTCTTCCCGAGTTTGACACTTTTCCATATTTTAATGAACTGAAAGTTTTTCCGATTTTAACCTGCTGATCCAACAACAAAATAAATACATTCCAGCAAAAGTATTAATTTATGTTTGATAATGATCCAGTCATGAGCTGCATGTATAATAACTCACTTGTTAGTCTCTTCCAGCTTCTGGATTTTCCTCTGAAGCTCGAGGTTTTGGGTGCTGCACGCAGTCATCCTGCAGCAACAGACAGGGAGAACACAAGAATGAGAGTGCAAATCTGCAGAAGATGAAAAACAAAAATTAGGGCAAAGAGGAGTGTTGTGTTAGGATTTCCTTCTTCCAATATCCGCCGGCCGACTGTTATCATCCACTTCATCCTGTCCATTGAATCAAACTACGCTCCCTCCTCCTGTTCCCCGAATCATCCCCTATTATGACCCTCGGCTTGATAATGAGACCCTCTTGCTATGCTCTGCGTGAGGCTGGTTTAATTACTAGCGAACTTTGACTACGCTCAGTAGCACTGACAATCTCATGAAACTTTTGTTAATAGGAGCCGGCAGAGGTCAGGCCTGAATGAGATGCTAACAGCACACAATGGAAGAGCCTGCTCAGATTTTCAAAATAATAACAAAAAATAATAATAACACAAATCATAGTTTAATCAGTTTAAAAAAAAAAAAATGAAAGAAATACTAGATTGTGCAAAGTGCCAGATGATTCATAAAAAGAAAATAACTTGCATTATTATTTGTATTTCAGCAACAAACTCCCTTATTTACCTCCTTCCCTGACAAGGATGAATTAGTTTGCAGATCTGTATACAACAATAGATGTGTAGGTGTGTAGCCAGGTAACCGTAATTAACCTGAACTGAGGGTTAATTAGTGATAAAACAAAGCAAACTGGAGACATTGCTGCTCTTGGCCGCATGCTCTTCCACCTTACTTTATTTGGGGCGAGGGGTGATAAGGTAAAAGTGCCAACATGTGGGAGGCTGGCATGTTTTCCATGCTTTCTGACGAATTTGCTGGCTGGCAGCTTGCATGGTAAGGCTCTCAAAGGCTCTCCGCAGCCTGGAGACAGAGGGAGGAGAATGCCTAAATTGAGCTTAATCCCGGCAAAGCTTCTACCCTCCCGATAAGTCATATTGCATCATCTTCAAGTTTGGCTTAAGCCTTGCTCCAGCTGCAACACAAATTAGCTCTGATGGTCTGGTTTGCCGCTGGATATCACATTGTTGTGCGTCTCTGCCTGATTTGGTGGTTTACCAACACGCTGCAGGCCAGCTGACCATATACTGGACCAGCAAGATGTGCAACATATTCCCTCCAAACACACGGAATCATTTCGCTGCCTTGCTAAAGCAGGTGTACACCTTTGACGCTTTCACATTTCGTCATCCTATGACCACAGACTTTTTTTTGGGGGGGGGCCTAGTTGTGTTGCTGTAAGGCAAACCTCCACCCCAGTCTCAAGTCTTTTCAGCCTCCAACTCGTTTTCTGTGCTCGCATTGATCTTCCTATTGACTCTAACCAGCTTCTCTGTTTCTGCTGAAGAAAATCCTTCCCACAGAATAATGCTGCAACCACCAAATGGTGTGTTCAGTGTTAGTTTTCTACTGTAGTTTTCCACAGCCTAGTGTTTTGCATCTAGGCTGAAATGGGGTTTTTTTCTTCTTCTTTTTTGGTGTTATTCTGTCTGAGAACTTACACTCACGTCTGCTGTGTGTCCTTCATGGTCTGAAGCAAACTGCCAGCAGGACTTGTTATGAATTTCAAAGTCATGACAATAGCCCTCCTGCTGACAGATTATTTTACCTGAGCTGTGATGATTTTTGCTTCAGAGCAATTCCACTGGGCATCGTAGCTGCTTCTCTGATTAATAATCTCACACACGGCCTGTCACTCCAGGATGGATTAAGCAGAGCCCTGAGATCTCAAAAGCTTGACATATTTCCTATAGTTTAACTCAGATGACAAATATATGCCGCATTTTTCAGATTTTGATTTGTAAAAGCATCTTGTGTCACATGAAAAGTACAAAAACAGTTCAAATGGTGCGAATACTTTTGCGAAACCACTGTAAGTGGGTCTCTGTGTTGATTCTGCTATATAAATGGGTTATGTCACAGATTCTTTGTGTTTTGCCTGTTGATCAGTGGTGGCCTTCTGCGGCATTAAATGTTTCCTGTGATTATGGCCTAAAGTGAACGAGGTAGTGGATATCAAAATGTCCCACAGTTCTTATCGTTCTGTGACATGACAGTTCAAGATAAGGCCGTGCGCACTTCCCTCCACTGAATCGATATCACTGTCACCATTAATAGAGGGAATATGTCTTTGGGATAATAGAGTTACAGATGCTCCCAGGAATTATAACAACTATGTCACAAATGATTAAAAAAGCTATACATTTGTTCATGGCCCCCCCGAGACATTTCTCGCACATCCTCTCACATCTTGCATCCTGTATGATTTAAATGGGGTGGGGGGTTATGTTTTGTGTCCAGTATAAACTCTTTGCTCCAAATCACAAATTCCTTTTTTGATTCATGAGAAGGTCGGTAATAATACACCAAGACCAGTTATAGACATGTAAACTAAAAGGACTGCAGATTATGAAAGATACTGTCAAACAACAAGACAATTCTAAGAATTAAAGCTTTTTACAAACATTACTCCCTGAGTGAACCTAACAAGTTGAGACTCCATTGTTGGCAACAACTTCAATCATTTTTAAAACATTGCTTTAAATGTTTTTATGGGTGTGACTTGCTTTTTATAATTGCGAATTTGTATAATTATTTACCATTTATTGTAATTTTCTGTAAATTATATATCATGTGTGTTTGTCCGTGTTGTGTCAATTGTTTTAATTTATTTTTCACCATCAATTTGCCAGGAGACTATAGATGAAAACTAGTCCTTGTGGCTAAATTTGGCACATAGTAAACACAGTTGTTTTAATGTACTCATGTTGATTAATACACCCTGTCCCTTATGAAGTAAATTGAAACTTTCAGTAGCTGCCAATGAATCTTCAACACCAGTGTGGAGGAATTTTTCAACTCATTTCAAAACCTTTATTTTATTTTTCCCACAGTTGTGGACACTTGTCTGATAACCCAGGCGTGCTTGAGCTTGACTTCACAATCAGCTGGTCAAACATTATAGGAGAGCAGAATCGATCTATTGTGACAGATTATACTAAGACAGCAGTGCAGCCCCAGTCATAACATCTCCACCATGTTGGTCTCATTAATCCACAGATTCCCCTCAAGGTATTTTTGGGAAAATGTGAGCCAGGCCTTTGTGTTCATTTTTGATTAGCAGTGTTTCAGCCTTGCAATTCTCCTATGGCTACTTTTTTTTGCTCGGTTTAATCCTTTTAACTAAATCATAAAATCTTGACCTTTTACCGAGGCAAATGAGGTCTGCAGTGCTTCAGATGAGAAATAGTTCATAAAATGTTTAATAGTCTACATTGATGGACTTTTTAAAAACACTCATACCTCTTAGACTTCCAGTTACAGTTTCTTACAGTTACTAACACATTAAATTAAAACTGTCCCACAATTATCAAAATGTAATAATCTAAGAGTATAACACATGCTAAGTTTTGCACAACAACAATAACTTATTCACACTTTTGTGAAACACTACTTACGTATTACCAGCAACACTGAAATCAATCATAATGTTTCTTCCTTCCAATGTCAAAGCAAAGAGTTTCAATTGAACACACCTACGGCTCAACTGATTAAATACAGCCAGCAGGTGTGCACACACTCATGCAAGTTATGAAGGAAACCTGTGACCAAATTGTAGCAATATTAATACAGGGATGGACTTGCCGCTCTAATATATTCTTCCCATGCTGCCTTGCTAGTGACGTTGACGAGGTCCTGTGGTTAGACCCAGCTATGTCTGTTTTGAAAAATAATCTGAAATTCTGTGCTAATTGCATTAAGTGCTATGAAAAACCAGGCCCTATTCCTAAATTGTGCCCAAGCAAATAAAAAACCCTGTAATAGCTTCTCAATGACGTATTTCCTAAGAAGGCTGAATTCTACGGTGCCCCATAAGGCTCAACAAAATTCAAAAGCCACAATGGACGTTTTGCTAAAACAGACGTTGCTAGGATAACATCCGTTTTAGTTTTCCTGTTGAGTTTTGTTTTTTTGTGGTTGTGTTGGCACTGTATAATGAAGAACAAAAATTATTCTTGTTAAAAAAAATTCTCACCTCTCACCAGCAGAATCTTATCTGGTATTTTAAGACATTAATATTTTTGACTCTTGTTTTTGTTTAGCCATCAGTGAAAGCAATCTTCATGAATGTTTTTGTGCTTCTATTCCAAAGGACTCACAACAGATAAATGATCATTATTAATATTATTAATAGTAACTGTGTCAAAACCTCTTATACTTAAAAGGTAGTTAAATATATTAAAATATGTCGATAGATTACAGGATGTTTCAGGATGTACAACTCATTGCAGATGAAACTTCCAATTTTCTAGGTCAAGTTACTCACTAATAATGTCACCTTCGGTGACGATGCTGCAGTAAGTTGATTTCTTACCTCCCTTCCAGCCTGTCAACATATTCCCTTTTCTTTTTCCGACTTTCTTGAGCCGAGCGTTTGTTACGGATTTTCCGCCGGATCTTCTTCAAAATCCTCTCCTCAAACTTGTCACGAAGATGAAATGGATGTAAGAACAAGGACAAGAAAAAATATGAAGAGGAGAAAGGTAAGTGAGACAAAAGTGGGTTAGGAAGTTGGCAAAGGTTGTGTAACAGGCCTCCAGATTTAGCTTTTCAAAGATGTGAATCAGATTGGCATGGGCTGTGTATGCGTGTGCAGGAAGTGCGCTACATCTGTAACCTGCTCATTTACCTTGGACAGGGGCAGTTTGCAGGGTAAACCTATGCCCTCTTTAGCTAGAAGCTTCTTCTCATCCTCGTTAAGCACAAGCTCCTGCAAGGACTGCTGAGAGATTTGCTGTGCCTGTCAAACACAATTCCAGGTAGAAGAAGGAAATTAAAGTGGAATACTAGTTCAGAAAATTATTTTCCTGCTTGTTGGAGAGCGGGCTGCAACCAGGTCTGTGGTTTAAAATAAGGCACATAATAGCTCTGATTGTTTTTCATTAAAACTGATTAAAAATGAGGAAACGGATAATCATAATTTATTCCTAACATTCTTGAAAATGTGGTATAAATAAATCGCAGTCCTTATTTTCTTGATTTTCAAAAAAAGAGATGTCACTTTAAGACACACTCGAACATTACCAGCTTTGCCTTTATAGATGCACTACCATGTATGGATGAAGATATTTTGTTTGTAACAACAAAGGTGGACTTCCTGTTGTTAACAGGAAACAGTTGTTTTTTTAGCAACAAAGACCCTCCCAATGAGAATATCTGGTTGGCTGGATTATTGGCAACACAGAAGACAATAGAGCGAGCACTACTACTTTTCCCAAAGGTCCTCAATACAATAAAAGGAAATGTTAGTAAATTAGTTTGAAAAGGACAGATTTTTTGTCTCCCATCAAAGCAATCTCTAGGAATATGAATAAATTGGCATTTTGGTTTTAAGAAAGAAGCATGCAAAGTCGAAGGACTATAAAGAGCTGCAGCACAAGCTCAATTCTTTTCTTAGTATCTGAGCCAAATAAATCTACAAATTGTATGTCATCACAGAGGCCTTTAAATTTCTCAGTAGGATGCCAGTTTGCTAAGTCTCCAAGCTACCGCTCTCAGGCAGCATTTCTACTGACTTCCTTCTCCTGTGTCTTACAAATGCACACTGAGCGAGCTTTAAAATCTCATTCACAAGACTCCCGGCCAAATTGACAGCAAATCAAATCAGCACTAAGACACCGTCAACATCTAAAATACTCGTGGAAATAATAGTTCTTCAATTTCTGACATGGAGATGAAGATAACTGTACGTGCTCATGAAAAATCAAAAAGAAACAGTAGAGAAAATACTAAAATATGCCCTTTAAGGAATATAAGTGCGTCAGACAGACACTGAGCTTCTCTTACGTTCTGTCCCAGATTGGATAAAAGCAGGTCCTTTACTGTGAGCGCGCAGCTTGATGGCAGCAGTGGGGTTTGGCTGTTGGAAAGGTAGCATGTAATGCCAAACTCCTCATGGCAGCCCTCAGACTCCCAGCCTGCACAATGACACAAAAAAAAAAAGCAAATAAAACAATAAACCAGATGAATGTAACTCAAAACTGAGTTGGGTTTAAGGAAAAAGGAGCTCGTGCTCTGTCACCTTCAAACATTAGAGGATGTAGCACAGAGTGATGCACAAGAATTTTCTGTATTTTAGGTCAGGAAGGAGGATGGACTTGTTTACAGTCATGTATTTAAACCCCCAGAAAGTTATTTATTTATTTGGCTGTTCTGCTCGTTAATAAAGTACCACATCTACCTTGAGCTTTCTGGCTGGCAGAGATTTTAAGGGGCGAGAGTGACAAGGGTGAGTGAAAGGCGAGCCTGCAGCTGCTGTTGACTGGTCAAGTGATTTTCAGACCGTGTAAAAGCTTTTCCTTTGAAAAAAGGGGGAGAAAAAAAAGCTGTGCTTTGCAAATGTGAGCCAGGAGGATGTGGAGGAGGAGATCTCTCTTGTTGCTACAGCAGCAACAGAGTCAGGACATGAAACTGAGGCTGCTTTATCTACAAGGCCAGTTTTGAAAATAAGTCTACATACAAATAAAATCATTGATGGAATAATAGAAGTCGTGCTTCTATGATCTAATTTTCATATCAGAAGCTCTGAGATGTAATTATGTTGCATCCTATTCAGGAGCAGGACTGAAGCAGGGGAGAGGGAGGGTATGGCAGGGAAGATAAGGAGCGCCGCAGGCAGATGAGGCATAAAAAGAGCTGATGAGGTGAGGAAGAAGAAGGTATCAGATAGATGAGACACAGAGTTAACATGGTTTGTCACAGTTTGAATTTGTCACAGTTCAAAAGCAGCTGTTTTCACACAACAGGAGCAGAAACTCAGACAGCAGGGCTGGTAGATTATTTTCATCAGTTATCATGCTCCAATTTGTTCCCGGGGTTTATACTCCCGCAGCTAACGCAATGTTAGCCGCTTTGAGCGAAAACATCGATTGCAACTATTCTGTTTAATTCCTGTTCTTGTATTTCAGACACGATATCGCACTTCAAATAGCTCGAAAATGGTAAAACTGTAAAAGATGTAGTACACTTTCATAAAAATGAACTGAATGGTCCCAACAAAGTAGTTTGATTTCCATCAATTTATATTTTTCTTCAACTGAGCTTAAGTAAAAGAAACAAATGACTAAATATATATTTTAAAACCAAGCATTTGAATAAATATTTAATCTGCAAGTTTGTTTCTCCTGGTTCCAAATTGACTTCTGCTGTCTGATTTCCACTTCCTTTAACCTTACATACAAAAAGCTGTGTTTTCTCTTAATCTAGAATATTTTACAATCATAATGCATTAGAAATGGATGCATAATAAAACATTTCCATATGCTTTATCACTTCTAAAATTACCAGGAAAGTATCCATCTACCCATTGTCTTCTGCTTATTTGAGATGATAGAGTCAAGTTGGAACCTTCAGATTGAAGACCAATTTATATGGACGAACGTTTGTGTCTCACAACATAATAGTTGTGAGACAACGTGTGAAAAAAGAAATGAGTGAAGTTGTGATTTTCTGGCAGTCTTAGGCTTTCCCCTGAAAAGTCTTTTCAGGGGAAAGCATTTTGCCTTTTCTGGAACAATGTCCTTTGGACTGACATTACTGAAATTGAAATGTTTTGCAACAATGCGCACAGCACCATATGACCCCATGCACAGCATACCAATGCTCAACCGCATGGGGGGTGTAAGTCACCTTGCAGTCACTGAGCCAGCCATAAATTTCTCTGTATACCAAAACATTCTGAAGTTGAAACTGAGGCCATCTGTCTGAAAGTTGAAGCTTGCCTCAATCTGGGTCTCAGTCTCAGACCAAAGCATGATTATGCAATCTACATGCACAACTGTCGCACATTGATATGTTTATGCACAGCCAGCAAGTCCACAGCTAAATGACTGAAAATGAAAAGAATCAAAGTGCCAGATGCCAACATGATTGAAATGTGAGAGTTGTGGATTAATGATGTCCAGCAAACCTCAGTGTTTTCCTTATGGTTTCCAGATCCCTCTGTGTTAATTAGTCTCCCTCTGTCTGTTTTCTGACACAAGTCTACAGTATTTTCTCTAATTAGTTCATCTGATCAGAGTTGATGGGATGATGAGAGGAGCTAAAAATGGGGCGATCCTTGGAAAAACACACCTGTAGAGGGTACAAAGGATTTGAGCCCCAGGTGGAGACTCAAAGTTAATCCAACGTTAAAACAGGAAATAAAAGACAATGGAACGATTAAGAAGAAAGAATAATACTGTGTTAGAATGGCCTAGTCAATGTCCAGAATGAAATCCAAAGGACAATCTGTGGAATGACTTGAAAACTAACGTCGACATGTCTGAGTTTCAATGTTATTGAGTTTGAACAATTTTGAAAATGTTTCCAAATCTAATTAAACTTTAAGCTGCAATTTAAAGGAGGTTTTACAAAGTGTTAAGTCATTTTGTAGATGAATAATAATCTGTCATACTATTTATTATATTTTTATTTGCAAGAAAATTTGAAAACGATGTAGCATGTTATTTCTATTTTATCATTACAGACTACTTTATGTTGGTCTGTAGCACGCAGTTCCAGCAAAAAATGCAGAAGTATTTGGTTACAATGCCACAAAATATGAACAAGGTCAAAAATATTAATATTTTCTTTGTTTGGGTGGTGCTTTGTGTCATTTAGATGTTTCAGATTTCATTTATTTATAGTTTTTCTTTCGTCAAGGTCAGCTTATTATCTTAAAAAAGAGCACTTTACAAAAGAAGGTTGTTGTGTTGCGTCCTGAACCACTTTTGAACAAGCTTTCAATCATCCAAATGAAGTGAAATGGGGGAAAAGAGATAAAAATAAGATATAAATTCCTGCTGCCAGTCCTGTAGTTAATAGTCCTCATTCCACCACAACAGAGACGAACAAGATTAAAAATACCTCACAATGTTATCTTTGCAAGGTATTTGCAGAACCCTGCTGTTCAATTTGTTTTCCTAACACAAAAATTAGTTCTCCCTGCAGAGGCGATGTCTCCACTTTTGTGGCCTTACCTAAATCAATGGACACGTCGGGCAGCTTTTCTTTTGCCGCAAGCGAGTTCTCCATATCCGGATGCCGGGGAAAAACCCGAATGTCGAAGGCAGGGAACTCTGAGCAGGAGATTGGATGGGGACTGTCTGTCAGCTTAGCCAGGGGGTCTTCGCTAACGCCATTGTCGGCGGTACACGGTGACCACAGGGGGGATGCTGGCACAGAAGAGGAATCATGCAGCAGAGTGTCTAGGAAGTCATCAGCACCACTGCTTTGAGGGCTTGGAGTCTGAGGAGAATAAGTGCACATGAACTTATGAGACCTTTGCTGTTTGTACACAAACACAGACAAGAAGATAAAGGTCTGGTCAGATATTTTAGTCACGGGCATAAAAATGAACTTAACCCGGGCTTTTAGTGACGCATTTCAGGCACTCTTTTATCCCCACAGAAGAATCATATCAGAAAATGTAACTTGGGTTACTTACAAGCAGAATCAAGTGCATAAACTTTAGGTTACATTTGATTTCGTCTAATCCACACAGAAGCAAAACTTAGTTTTAAAATAATGATTTAATTTGATCAACATGTTACTAATGTTTTGGAGTGGAGCAGCCAGAGATCAAACTTTTATAGCAGTTATGGGAAGCATTTTAGTTGCTGTGATACCAATAAAGGCTTTTCCATGAAACAACTAATAGCTTTTCAACATGCCATTTAAAAATGCTATTCACAATTTGTCATTACAAAAATTCCCCTCTTGGTAGAATGAAATCAATTTAAAATCTAAATCTACCTTTGTGTTCATGAACTCCCTCTGCAGTTTGGTTAAATGTTTGTTAGCATGTCATTGCCAAATGATACACTTTTTGTGGCAAACAAAGAAGGTGTTTTAGTGTTAATTGTGCTGAAATGAATGCTAAAACATTCGCATTTGATTTAAACATGGTTGTTTTCCAGCCATGAACTAGGGTTTTGAGAATAATCCACACATTTTCCAAAGGGTTTAAGTCTCAACTTTAGGGCAAAGCATCAGAGATGTTTAATGTTAGCCTGCTTTGTCCATGTCCAAACTATTTTTAATTTTTGTTAGGGATCATTGTCATGTTCATGCTTCAATTATTTGACCCAAACTGTCCCTCTCCGATAAAACAGAGGGACCTTCATAACTAACAGAGGTTAGTTATGAAGGTCAAGAACAACTCATAGGCTCAAACATGCCAGAAGCCTGCTGGTTCTCTTGTGTCACTATTTACCTTGAGCTCACGCATGGCAGGAATCCAACCAATTTTAATGAATTCATCTTTTTTTTTCTTACACCAGAAGCTTGCTGGTATCTACTAAAACTTGGTTCCTAATCCAACTATTAGCAGAGTTGTCTATTTGAGCCTGTCTGTAGGATTTTGCTTGTACAAAATAAAGTCAAATTTGGATTTTTTTTTTTAAATCATTGCAATTGTATGTTTTAGAAATATTTAAAATGTAAAAAAATCCCAAAATGAATAGAAAATCCATGCCCATGAGAAGTGGAGCTAAACCGCAAGATTGCAAGTTGCCAGAAAGCAGCAGAAAATACTAGGAAAGGGCTAAATGAGAACGGATACAAACAATGTTATGCTCAGTCAGGCCTGGCTGCTGGTAACAATGCACTTAACATTCAGGGTATAGACTTTCATTTTGACATGAAATGAATATGAGATTTTGATTATATTCTCAGAGCGACTATGTTTGGAGCAAACCACGTCGAATATTTTAGAAACACACATCATTAGGTGTCCACCGGTGGTCACGGTTTGACTCGTCTGAGCTCCTGAGAAGGTTATAGACGTCCAATCCTTCGTGCTCCTGAAAGCATAAGTGATTTAGGCGAAGGGAATTCTCTGTTTCCTAAAGGAAAAAACACAGTTTTTATAGCTTTCTTATTTTCTTTAAACAAAAAACAAAACACAATTCTTTTAATTAGGCCATCACTTGTTTGGTCTCCTCCTTCAGTTGTCTGATTAAATGAAATCAGTCTCACTGGGTTTCGCCTCCTTCCATTTCCTTTCACTAAACATTCATCCTGAATCAGTTTCTTACACAAAGTGGGATCCTACCATGTCTGCTGTCAGCGTCATTATCCTGACATCAAAGTAGCTGATGAAATTTCAATGAAACTATCCAGGAGGAGAGCAAGCGCAACAGAAATCAGATCGATACGCTCCTCTATGGCGACAGGGTGTACGAGAACTGCCACAGTCTGTTTAAAGGGACAAAGTTGAATTGCTGTGCTGAAGAACAGTACAGCTTATCAACGTCCAATCCGGTGTTTAGCTGACAGCACGGAGGACTGATTGGCCCAGAAGGAAGCCTCTCTGATGGATTAATTAGATAAAGTTAGTCAGAGGTGATTTAGAGTGACCTTTGATGCCAATGTGATATGACAGAGAGTACTTGCTCTGTGCTTTCACATTCACTTCTTACCTTTGCCAGCTTTTATTCACAGGAATGTCTTCTCGCTGCCAAGGCAATGAGGGAGGTGGAGAATTAAACTATAATTACTGAAATATCCTGTCATTACTGGGAATCTGTCAAAATAAATAAATAAATAAAAAAAATAACACAGAAAACAGTTCTAACCTTGGACCAGAAACAAACAGTAGCACTTTAAAATTTAATATATGTCTGAGTCTCGGAAAGTCATAACAGGGACAACAGTGAGTTCAATTTTTGAGACAGAACGCAGCGTCTGAAGCTAATTTACCGTCACTGTGGAGCAATACTTTTTTTTTTTACAATAAGGGTTGTCAAATTGTAAGACGACAACAATGTGTCAGAGCGAGACTCAGAACTGAGCACGTGTAGTTTGAAAATGGAGCTTGAGTGCAGTGTAAATGTCCGTTTAAGCACATACTTTGTTTTCAAAAACTAATCAAATGATCAAAAAAAAAAAGCAAAAACCAACAAAACTGAAACCACTGAACTGCTGCTCCATTTAGGAGAAGAAGGCTGTCACATGATGAAATGTATAGTGCTAGTTTTATTGCACCAATTTAAACTGAGACCTTCCCTTATAAATAATTAATAAACACACTTAATAATCAAACTGTGGGAACTTTTTAAGCAGTAAGGCATAATTTAAGGACAAAATTTGCAGACGATCAAAGTGACTAATATCTTGCCAAAAACTGAATCAGTGTATGAAACGTCACCAACCGATGATCTTGTAGATGGTTTTTTTTTAAGGTTTTTAAAAGAAATTTGACTTCATAAATTAACCCCTTGAAATTGGGCCTCTGTCTCTTTAAGAAACTCTTGCTCTTTTTGGCACTCTCTTCACTTCAGCAAGTTATCACAACATTGCCCCTCTACTTACCCTTTAACAAAGTTTTAACATAGTTTCACTGAGAAGGGCTTAGCAGGTGCTAAGTTCCACCAGGTGTTTGCTAATTTCTTCTGGCTAGTCTGAAGGAGCTGAGCTGGGGTGTTTTGTATTGCAGAAGATCAGAAGCTTGAAAACTGTGGCTCCAAGGAATAGCTTCGTCCTTGAAGGCGGCATTCAGTCTCACCAAACCTTTGACACAGCTGAATGGTTGCCACGGGAGATTCAAGGATTTCTCAAACAAGGCATGAAAGAATTAAAGCAACACTCCAGATATGTTTTCGACAAGGTAATAAAATTACAACATAATATAAAGCTCAAAAAAGTCAATTTTAATTTAACACCTTTAATATAATGAAGGCTGCAAATCAAAAGTGGTAGTACTTTTAATTTGCAGCAAGAAAGTACTGGATTCAAGTCCCATCTTTGGGTCTTTCTGCATGGAATAAAAGTTGACAATAAAACACAAGAAATCTGTATATTTCAAAACAAATTCAAATCTGTGCAATTTCTAAAACATTTTTTGTGTCCACGTGCACTTTTTTATTTTTCCCTTTCCATCTACTCTATTTTGTATTTGTACGGCATGAACGCTCAGTGCCACCCTGTTGCTTATCTTTACTGCTACTATTAAGTAACATCTGTGTTGTGCTTTCTCCAGGCATGCACAGCATAAGTCAAATTACATTACATAACGTGTTCCCTGAGGAGAAACACAAGAACAACATGCAGGCTTGCAAAGACATATCTCATCATTATCAACAGGAGGAGATTTGGGCTGTTCTCGTCATCCTTTCTGTACTTCTCAGAAAAACTTAGAATTACACACAACACACTACTGCAGCTCAAACTTCAACACGTGATTACACCTTTAGAAAAACATGTTCTGTACTTAAAAAAAATAGTAATTTTCTCTTCTCATCACATACCTTTTTACTATTTCTATATAACAAAGAAGACAAAAACAAGATCTTCTTTGTGCTCGTCTTGTTTTTCTGATTTTCTTTTTGTTTGGACAACGTCACTTCTCAAAATGGGCCCAGACATGAATGCACAAAAAAAAAAAAAAAACAGATGCACAAAGCAATTTTTAAACTTTCAAACCATTATTTCAGTTTCACACATACACAAACCTTGGATTTAGCACAAGTTACTGCTGAGACTCTTTGAGAGTTTTTTTCTGCACTGAAAACATCATAAAGGACAACATAGGATATATATACCTATATCTCTATATATAGATATATATATATATCTATGTATATATAAAAAATAAGAATGAAGTCCTCTGTAGAAGATTTGTTGGACGGAAAAATATTATTTTCTCATGTGGACTTTGCAGAGTTGAAATGCAGCCAAAGGAGTTTCTAATATTCAAAAAGGTCAGATTAAGGCAAAAGGGGTTTTCAAATTAATTCTTGCGGAGCTCGATGTTTGAGAGATTTATTCTGAACCGGCTGTGAAAGATTCATTTTTATTTTATGGAAAAAGTCATCCGCAGAGCAAAGCGAGGACAACGTATGAATCCAACATGAGAACTTCAGTATTTAAAGCACTCCACTTTCTTGACTGCATTTGTTTCATTTCAATTTATTTATGACCGAGAGCTTGTAATCTGTCCTGCAATAGGCCTCATAGCATTGCGGAGGCACTTTGTTATCTTTATTGTTGTTCCAATTGGAGATTAGTGAGATTCAAAGTACGGTCTGATATGATCGAACCAAATCATTTCAAACCTGTTTCTTGATAGCTGAAATGTGAAATGTGCATTAATGGATGTGACATCATGTTTTAATCGTACATTATTATGCCCTACAGTGTGTGAGTCACAAACAGGGTCAAGATGAATTACCCATGCTTGTGATCAATAAAAGAATACGATTGTGCTGTAAAAAGACTGTGATGCAGTAAATCATATCTACAGGATATTTTTTCAACAAAATATCCTCTAGATATTTTGTTGAGTCTAGCTCTGGCCTATAATTTTCCCTTAATGACGATACTCTTGTTGATTTAAAGGTATTCTTAAAAAATGAACTCCCTCTTCATCTTCATCCTTTTCAGCAGAAAGGTTTTTGGTGCTTCATCAGAAAAATAATCCTAGGTCATAATTCTACCCCTCTCTATTTTACCATGTTGTTTCTTTTGTTAATTTGTAATTTTGTTGGTGTAAAATTTACCCTTTCAAGCTGCAGCCTAAAATGTCAGCTTAGTTTCATCAGACCAAGACATAACTTCATTGCTTCTTCCACCAAATGTCAGGTTTTACAATGGCTGGATGTTTTGTTGGCAGCTAGCGGCCGTTTTTCAGCCCCTTTGTTTTTTTGTCACATCGAACACAACCAACGCTTGGCAAAAATTTCTGGTCAGATAAAACCAAAATAAAGCCGGACTTGTATGTAAAATGCTTCGCATGGAGAATAACTGAGGCTGCACATCCAACTTCATAAACAATCCTCATTTGAATCACAGCAAGAGCAGCATCATGCTGTTGGGATGCTTTTCTTCAGCATTGCTTTGTAAAATCCCAATGAAATATACTAATGATAAAACGTAAAGAGGTCCGAGGGTTATCAATATTAGGCTCTACAAACATTTACAAATGCAACTGAAGAAAAAAGAAATTACAGTCAGGAGAAACGCCACACTGCTTTATAACAGAGCTATTATTAATTTATTCTTAAACAAACAACAGTGTGTCATTGGTTAAAACTAATATTTGTCTAAGATTTACACAATGTAGTTTAATATTTATTAGCCTTACATGGACACAGTGTGAACCTCTTTTTAAATCTCTTTTAATGCTTTTTTTTTGTGCTCAGCTTAATCCTTCATCTCGTGTTATGACTGGAGATTTTGTCTCATTTTGGAGCTCGTTTGAACGTTTGTTTGCACTTAACACAGCAGCAGCATGACATTTTAAGTGCCACCAGCTGCTCATAAATAAAGCAATATCTGCTACGCTTTCTCTCAAATGTGCCACTCCGTTTGATAATGACTAATCGGTCTTCATCATCTTGAATAAAAGAGTACACCTGCAAACCCATGGCTTTGGCTTCATGAATCACTCTGCAGGTAAGTCAGCTGCACAAGTTGAAGGCGTGATCCAGTGTGCGCTGATATTGCAGAGGGGTAAAGAGAAACCCAGCTGCACTGGTCAGAATGGTCGCATATTGGTTGGTTATTTGTTCAAAACAGAAACTTAATATACTATGTGCTCCCTTTTGCAATAAAAAGTGTGTGGATAAATCATGTTTTTCGAGTCTTATGTGGTTTTATCTGTAAAATCTAATAAAACCACGAGCAATAACACTTGAATTTGATGTAATGCCTTCCCAAAACATTCCCACTCCTTGAACTTTAGCAAATTAGTCGCATTAGAACTATAAATTTGCAATAATTTAAATTTACACTAACAAGGTGGTAATTATAAAGACATATTTGAAGTGCATACCATATGTATCACTTCCTCTTTATTCTGATACCCCTGGATAAAATCCAGTGCCTTGAACAGTCAATAGAGTCTGTGTATTTTAATTTCATCCTAATGTTAGTCCTGATTTACCATTAATTTGGTTAGATGAGACCAAATAGATATTTTTGACCTACTGGCAAAATCAATGGAGGAAAATTTGTGAAAGGCTCTGAAGGACTTGAGCTGGAGGTTCATGTTGACCTTCCAGCTGCATGACGACCCAGTTAGAAGGGCATAGTCAAAGTCCAGACCTTACTCCAGTTCAGAATATTCTCAAAGAAATATAAAACAATGTTAATATGTGCTCTGCATCCAGTTTAGCTGACCTTGGCAATACATGGAGATATTAATTATTTACTAGAGCAAAAGCAGTTGAATAGAAATGCAGTCCACAGGTTTCATATTTTCTAGTGAAAAGACATTTAAAAAGATATACGTTTTATCAATAAAAAAAATCACAAATTACAATTTTCCACTCTCACTACTTTCTATTGGTCTATTATACAAAATCTAAACTAATGTAAATTAATATTTGTGATTCTAATTCAGCAAATAGGAATACTTACTCAAAAAAAATGCGTATTAAAAAGTACTCAAAACGTTTTCAGTGATAAATGTATTGGTTCTGACTTTTTGTCTTAACCCTAACAACAAATTCAAGTTAATTTTGTTAATATTTTTTACTTATTTTCTCTGTAACAAATTAGGTTAGATAAGAAAACACAATGTCCAAAATTGTTTGCTGAAAATACACATACAATACCAAATCTCTGGTTAACAATCTTGCGTCCCATTTTCTCTTTGGGAACCTCTGTGAGGTGTTTTGTTCTGCTCTGCCCTCAGCTGGTGGGAAACTCTTACAGCAACTGCAGCTGATTCACAATCCAGCATTAAACAGAAGGGAATAGAAAACTGCCAGCCCTCATAAATGAATACTTTAATTAAAAAAAATTAAAACCAGGTGAATGCCTGAAACACATTTCCTAGTATTACAAAAAGCAAACATAGGAAATAGTGAAAAATACTTTAGAGCACATGTATGTGCAATACAATCCCCTTATAAACACTTCAACTTGAAAAATAGGTCATGACATCACGTTTGGTTCATAATTATGGTCAACACAGAGCCTCTTTCATGCAACGTTGTGCTTCTGCTCATGACTAAATGTGTTGGGTTCCCTTCAAAGGCAGCCAATAAATAATAAATAACTCCTGAATAAAATATAAGTTAGTAATAAGTGACCACGACAACACTATAGCTTATCTTCATGTTAACTGCTGTATTTTAGTCTATTCTTGTACATCAGAACTTTTTTCTACTACCGATGGAGGGATTTTATGCTGCAACATTGGGTGTATAGTAGTGCAGTATGTTTTAGCTCAAATTCATCCATCTGTTTCAATGTTTGCCTTCACTTTAACAATGTGTAGACTGCGTAATGTCATCTGCAGCAATTTTCTCCCGTCCTTTACCTTTTCTCTTTAATTGGTGTTGAAGAGTGGGACGAAGTTTTTTCCCACAAATGTCACTGAACACCAAAGGAGACCATCAGGATGCAATTTGATCAGATTCCACCTCAGCTGACTCTACCGATTCAGAGCAGCAGTGGCTTTACATTACCATCTCTCTGCCTAACCAACCTGTAAAATAAAGTATAAGAGTCATTCTACGAGAATTGGACTTTGACATTTTCCTTTTTTTTTTTTTTTTTATGAAAATGTATTATTTGTGTGCATATCCCTCAGCATTAAGGATAAAGTTAAGCAACAGAAAAACACATTTTCCCTTCTCAGGCATTAATTGTCCATTATTACTGGTCATTTTTTCAAGATGTAATCACTGTAATTCTTCAACCCCATTACGGACATTATAGAGGCTCCCTGAATATGATTATAAAGTGTATTTATAAAGAAAGCAATATCTATGTATTAATCAGATGTCCCTCTAACTAATTAAAGTTTAAATGCGAAAATGGCATAAATCTCACATTTTTGCCATTTTATAGCCTGAAATTCATACATACTTGAAGGTTCACTTATCATTTTTACAAAAAGGCCAGATTTATGGTAGAATCAGAAGACTAAGGAGGAGAGAAGGATTTGTAAATTTGGAAATTGTAAATCCTTCTCTCCCTCCTTAGTCTTAGTCTTGTACCAATCTGTAGTTAGGTTTAGGTAAGGTAAGGTACTTTTACGTAAGGTAAGATAATTTTATTTATATAGCACATTTTCAGCAACAAGGCAATCCAAAGTGCTTTAGGTGCTTTTTTAAAACTCTGTTTAGGCAGAGTTAAAAAAAAAAAAAAAAAACAGAGTTAAAAAAAAATATGGCCTATATGGAAAATTGGTTATAAGATAGGACATGAAGCAAACATGTATAATATGGTGTTTTGGTCAAATGAGACCAAAATTGAACTTTGCTTGCAGCTTACTATGTGTGGCAGAAAACAAACACTGCAAGTCACTCTTTGAAGATTTTTTTTTAAAACTTTACGTTTGAAAAAACGTGGGGAGGAGGAAAAAAAAGATAATTTTCCTTTTAAACAGGGTAAACAAATAGAGACAGTCAATCCAGTGAAGTGCACGCAGAAACCTGATCCGAGCTGAGACCTCCGAGCAGCAGCGCCCCCTGCCGCTGCAGCTTCTCACCTGCACTTGAAAACGACAGCCGCAGCAGCAGCCCGGTCTCTTCTCTCACGCCACCGGGACTGCCTGTCCTCATAGGCAGTGTCTGCTGCTATAAACCGTCACATACTAGGATCCACGACCAAAATCCAACATGGTGAGTATAAAGCGGGCTTTTATTTATTTTTTTTATGTAATAAAGCCTGCGCTTACAGTTATTTAGATGCGAAAGCCTGTCTGTGAGCGGCTCCACGGAATAACCTTCACGCGTGGTTATAACGGTGACAGCGCAACAAGCCGCCCTGGATGGAGCCTGTCAGGTGTGGGAAATGTATGCCGGGGGGCTTGGCGGTGTTGTGTGACCAGATAAGGGCTCGGGCTGCGGTCGCTTGCAACATGCGCAGCAGCCGGCTGATAAAGCAGGGCTGTGGCCTTTACTGCGCGGCCCTGCTCAGCCTCTCTGTGACGTCCACCGCAAAGCCTTTAATATCGGACAGGACTGCAGAAATGCTGTCGGGCGGTGGACGACAGGGAAACCCGCGGAGCTGACATGTCTGTGAAACGTGTGGCGAATCGTGGGTTTACTGAATTAAGGAATTACGGTGGATTAAAGGAGACTGCGTCACTCTATTTAATGTGATCGCGTTAAAATATGAAATTACATATAGGCCGAAAGCAAGACGTCATCTAGAGAGATACACAGCGTTGTGTCTATCTAATCATTAGTTATAATCATCTAGATATGCTTTGTTTAATAAACAGGATGTCGTATATTTGTGGAGTCATTCTTTGGACTAGATCTGGGTCAGACTTCATTATGTGTACAAATTTCACTCTAAATGAAATTCAAGAAATATTGCATATTAAAGTAAGGATTCTTGCGTTCATCTCTGTATTTTATTTAATTTTATTTTTTTAAATCTATAATACTTGGTTAAGTAATATATTTGATTTAATTAAGGCGTCCATTTCAAGGTCCATAGTTTATTTAATTTTTTTCATTATTTGTTTATTTATTGCCCAAGACACTCAACTGTTATATAAACCTAGCAACTCGTATTTTGTGCCAAGATATGACTTGTAATTTCTATGAATATACATTGCGATGATTTGATTTTGTAATTTAATTTAATTTAATTTTCTTGTTGTTTTGTTGCCTATAATCTTTCCAAACCATAAGATAAACTGGTTATGAAGTATCAAACTAAGGCTTCTTTAGTCCCATATTTTCTACTATTATCTGTGGGAATATTTTGCTTTTATCTTAAACTGTAAGATAAGCCTATTACAAATACTATGACATACCTTGGGATCTAGGAAATCCATCCTTCTACATGCAATATATGATCATTAGTGCAAACTGAGTAGTAGGAACAGTCCGTTTTTGTAATATGATATATTCAAATTCCATTTTACAGTTTTCTTGGCTTCACTAACGGCTTGTATGCTTCTTCGGGTAAACATTTTAAAGCAGTAGTAAGCTCTAGAGCAGAGAGATTCTGGAAAGAGGTCCAGCTCGACCCATTCGGCTGCAGCATGTGGATAGTGACTCAGTAAATCCTGATTCGTTGCTTCAGCCATAAGGCAAAATCCGCACCCTCCCTCCACCACCACCACTTCTCTCCTCCTAGGTTTAGTTTCAGACATGTCTTTCTTTTTATAACTGCCTGGAGCGGCTGTGCACGCCGTGACTACACGACATAAATAGAAACATACGATGAATAAAGTGAACCTCTGCTGCTGGTTGTGCGTAAATGATTGCAACATGTGACATGTAACCCACTCCCCACAGGTGAACTTCACTGTGGATCAGATCCGGGCCATCATGGACAAAAAGTCCAACATCAGGAACATGTCCGTGATCGCCCACGTGGATCACGGGAAGTCCACGCTGACCGACTCGCTAGTGTCCAAGGCTGGGATCATAGCCTCAGCCCGGGCCGGGGAGACCCGCTTTACGGACACACGCAAAGACGAGCAGGAGCGCTGCATCACTATTAAATCAACGTATGTGTGCCTGGACACCGCTCTGTGGTTCCAAATATGACTTAAATCATGAATGATTCCACTGAACAGTGAAAATGACAGACATAACTCAGGTTAAAAATATATATGTTTAGACTGTTTGATCATATTTTAACTGACTCCATTTGTTTTTTGGGTTGGTGAGAAATCAAAATTTTGTTTTGTTGCCTTGATTCGGTTACTTTTTCTAAATCTGAGCTTGGAAATTTAAACGTTTGAGATAAAACGCAACACAATGAAATATAATCCTTTAATAAGTCATTCAGTACAACGTTTTTTTCTTTGTTTTTGTGTTGGATGGAATAACGCTGCAATCTCATAAAGCAAAAGTCATTGTTGGACTACTTTCTAAGAAATGCCTTTCAGTGTGGAGATCAACCTTAAGACTGAGATTCTTAAATGCCTGCCTACATTTCCAAATGCAGTGTGTTTCTTTACACACGGGTTGAACGCTCAAAAGAACAAAACAAAGCGACTGTCCTGTAGCACGTTAAGCTTCTTGTTACATGTTGAAGCATCAGTCCTTTTGTTAAAAGTAGCCCAAATAAAAAGCATAATTCTCTGGAAGAGACAGTTTGCTGTTCTGCATAGTTTGTGCGAACTTTTAACTTTTAACTCATTCAGTCATCCTCGGTGCCCTTTTGGCACCTGACCAGCTTGTAGAAGCTGTATTTCTACGAAGGGGATCAAATATTTATGTCACTTGATGACGGGCAAATGAATGGTAACTTTTATGCAATGAGATTGATTCTGGATTATTTTGTTGACACTGAAAAGACACTGTTACATTTGAGACAGATCATTTCTTTCTAAGTAAAAAAATAAATAAAATCCCTATGGACCTTTCGATCTGTTTCCAACTTACCCAGAGTATAGTCCACCTTATGTCAGATTCTTAAAACCATTTATCTTGAATTTAGCTGAAGTGTTTAAAGGTGTTTTAGTTTCAGTAATTAGCTAAAATGACCTAAGCGTACAATGAACATGTCTTGCGTTATTTCTCTCTCAGGGCCATCTCCTTGTACTACGAGCTTGAAGAGAACGACTTGGCGTTCATCAAGCAGAGTAAAGATGGCAGCGGCTTCCTCATCAACCTGATTGACTCCCCGGGTCACGTTGATTTCTCGTCTGAGGTCACTGCTGCGCTCAGAGTCACAGATGGCGCCCTGGTGGTGGTGGACTGTGTCTCAGGTAATCAAGTGAACTGTAACCTGCTCTTTAATGCTCCTCCTGTAGGCAGAGAGTCACCTCTCTCACCTCTCTGGACAGGTGTGTGCGTCCAGACTGAGACCGTACTGCGACAGGCCATCGCCGAACGCATCAAGCCAGTCCTGATGATGAACAAGATGGACCGGGCCCTGCTGGAGCTGCAGCTGGAGCCAGACGAGCTCTACCAGACGTTTCAGCGTATCGTGGAGAACGTCAACGTCATCATCTCCACCTACGGAGAAGATGAAGGAGGACCCATGGGGAACATTATGGTGAAGCCCGTTCACAGCTGCCACAGCAACACACTTCTTTCATTAAAAAAAAAAGAAAAAAGTTAATGGTAAAAATCTTGTAATTGCTTTCATCAGATCGACCCCGTTATCGGAACAGTTGGATTCGGCTCCGGCCTCCATGGCTGGGCCTTCACGTTGAAGCAGTTCGCTGAGATGTACGTCGCTAAATTTGCAGCGAAAGGAGCCACTCAGAAGGGGCCAGCAGACAGGTGTAAAAAAGTGGAGGACATGATGAAAAAGCTGTGGGGAGACAGGTAAAAAAAAAAATAAGAGCAGACTTACAGAGTCATCCATTCATCCTCTCATTGTGATAGAACAAGTTAAGCTGACCAAGGTGCAGGATACTATTGTAATCTTTTATAGAACTCATGTTATTGACTTGTGAACCAGGTATTAATACATTAGGATTTATATTGAGAAGTTTATTTTAAAAAGTTATTCATCTCATGATGAGGCTCATTAAATTGCATTGAACTCTTAACTTTGCAGCAACTCCTGGGACTGAGTAAGCATATGCCGGCAGTAAGAAAGAACCACTCCACTTCAGCGGGAGAAATGGAACCGAATTGGCTAAAGATTTATGGGACAGAAATAACAGAGAGGCACTGGTGTAGTAGTTCTTTCAAGAGAAAAACAAATGGTACACAGCGTTAATGGTAGCAAAAGGTTCGCCAATTGCTACTTCAAGAGAACAGACACAGCTAAACAAAGAATCACCCATCCTGACGAGGATGGGAAAAATATAGAGTTAATGACAGCAATACCTTTGTCTGTGATTTCTTTTGTTAAAAATCATGACTGAGTGAGGAATATTTTCTGTGAAAATAAAAACAATTTTTACTGCTGATGCTTAACCTATGTTATGTTCTGTCAGAAGGAAATTCTTCTAAAATCCATCAGGAACTCCTAAATCCAAACCTGTAAAAACGATTCCTGCTGTCATTTGATGTCAGAAGGACCGAACTAAGAAATTAACACACTTAGCACTAACATTTTGCTCCTACATAACATCACAAAAACATTTCACAAGGAAATGTTGTACTCGAGAGAGAAGATGTTTTAGTAGCATCCTTAACTAGATCTGAATACTTTCTAATGTTTTGAGCTGGTGTTTGATCGCTTTCTTCTTTTCTAGATATTTTGACCCATCTGCAGGCAAATTTAGTAAGACGGCCTCCGGTCCTGACGGTCAGAAATATCCTCGAACCTTTTGCCAGCTTGTCTTGGATCCAATTTTCAAGGTGAAAATTAAGCAGGTTTGAGGTTTTCAGAGGCTAAATGGATCAGCAAAAGTTAATTCCTTAGTCGTTGTTTTCAATTCCAGGTGTTCGATGCCATCATGAATTTCAAAAAGGAAGAAACAGCCAAGCTAATCGACAAGCTGGATGTCAAGTTGGACGCTGAGGACAAGGAGAAGGAAGGGAAGCCTTTGCTGAAGGCGGTGATGCGCCGCTGGCTTCCTGCTGGAGAAGCCTTGCTCCAGATGATCACCATTCATCTGCCCTCTCCTGTCACGGCACAGAAGTACCGCTGCGAGCTGCTCTATGAAGGACCGGGAGACGATGAGGCTGCCATGGGTCAGACATTGACGTCATTCAATTAGAAGCATTTTAAACTCTTCATAGTGCTTCAATAATTAATTACATTTTACTTTGACGTCATCAGATTTGGACTCTCATGTCTCAACTCTTTTGTCAGGTATCAAGAGCTGTGATTCCAAGGCTCCTCTGATGATGTATATTTCCAAGATGGTCCCGACAAGCGACAAGGGGCGTTTCTATGCCTTTGGACGCGTGTTTTCTGGTTGCGTGTCCACAGGCCTGAAGGTGCGAATCATGGGGCCAAACTTCACGCCCGGAAAAAAGGAAGACTTGTACATTAAGCCGATCCAGAGGTAAGAATGTTCTTGCAAAAAAATAAATAAAATACACAGCATTGCAAAATCGTTCATAGGCCTTTAATTAACTACAAAAAGTAGTTCAAAACTAACATGGAAGAAAATTTAAATTTGTTTTTGCATTCAAATGTAGCTTAATGTCCTGGCACTCACACCCTTTTATCCTTAAAAGAATCTTGAGTTTCTTTAACAGAGATAGGGAAGCTGTGCCAAAGATTCAACAGCCTTGCCTTGTTGCTGAAAATGTGCTACATAAATAAAATTATCTTTATCTTTAATCCAAAACATTAGAATAGTAGTTCAAAGCAAATTCCTGTGATACAACGGTCCAGTCAAAGTCCAGACTGAAATTCAATTGTGACTCTGCAGGAAGACTTAAACACTGCTTTTGATAGATGCTGTGTATTAAACCTAACATTCTGTTTTAATAAAAGAAGACTTTTAGCTGATAGCTGTAAAAAATTGTTCTAAAAAGCATTTTACTGGTTTTTACTTGTTAAAAAACAGTTATAATCATCCTTCCATTTTATGTAAATTTTTCACAAGCTTCTATCACAAGAAAATGCCAAAAATTTTAGGACTTTTGAGTGCTATTGCAAGGCTCTGTTAAATAAATGTTGGCTGATGTTCCTATTCTTTTACTTGCTTCCTTGTGCAGAACTATTCTGATGATGGGTCGGTATGTGGAGCCAATTGAAGATGTTCCATGTGGCAACATTGTGGGTCTAGTTGGAGTTGACCAGTTCCTGGTTAAGACTGGAACCATTACCACCTTTGAACAGGTAACGTATTAACTTTTTTTTTTCTTTATGCTTTGTATAAACATTGTAGTAAATATTAGCTTCCTGTTACAACAATACAGAAGTACTCATGACTCTTGTCCTCAGGCCCACAACATGAGGATAATGAAGTTCAGTGTGAGCCCCGTGGTCAGAGTCGCCGTGGAGGCCAAGAACCCAGCCGACTTGCCCAAACTGGTGGAGGGGTTGAAGCGCCTTGCCAAATCAGACCCCATGGTGCAGTGCATCATCGAAGAGTCCGGAGAGCACATCATCGCTGGAGCGGGAGAGCTGCACCTGGAAATCTGCCTCAAAGACCTGGAGGAGGACCATGCCTGCATTCCACTCAAGGTGGATGGAGAAGATTTTTTTCTGGGATAATGGTTTGATGCTCAGGAAGTCACAGAAGGAATGCTGGATGTTGGTTGAAAGATGATGATCTACTGAGACAAAACACAGTGACAAATTATTTAAAACAGCATAACCTAGCTCTCTCATATGAAAGTATACACATAGTTTTGAAGTTTCAGGCAAGTTTCTTTCAGCAGTTTCCACAAAACTGTCTACATGGAAATTAGCATAACCTATATCGCTCAAGGCCCGGCTAAATCCGGCCTGCCATAGCTTATTATTATCTAGACTCCACTTATCATATTAAATGGAACAGTTCCTGCAGTTTTTTGCAATTCCACAATCACAGAAATTCACGCAAAATCGACATATACCTGTATTTGTTTGTGCTACTGCATAACTGTGAGTTTATTGCAAATTTTCTGCAAGAATTGTAAAAAAAACATTGGGTATAATAAGTGACTTCTAACTCCCACATGGCAATGTTTCTTACTTTTACTGTTGTGGCCTCAGTTTTACTTGATGTCAAGCTGTCGATACGGTGAGCAACAAAAGTCACAATTACTGTCATACATAAGTAAAATATTGTAATATTCCTTGCATTTCTTTCAAAATTAGCACCACAAAATCTGTGATTTTGATCGAAAAAAGCAGAAAAACAATTGTGAAATCCTGGAGGGACTGATCAATGTGAGAACAAGTAAAATTTTATTTATTTTTAAGAAACAGTTATCAAATGCAGAGACATCTATTTATTCATATTTTAACAGTTTGTTAATGGCTTTTATCAAGATATTCTAGCACAACTGGCTCTTGAGAACATGCGTGATCTCGACATGGTCCAAAGTGAAAATGAGTTTGACTCCCCTGACCTATAGACTCTTCAATATCCTCTTTTGGTCATTGTACGGTTGCACCGCCACACATGTTCTAATCCTCCTCCTTTCCTCTGTTTTAGAAATCCGATCCGGTGGTGTCTTACCGAGAGACAGTGACAGAGGAGTCAGATCAGATGTGTTTGTCTAAGTCACCCAACAAGCACAATCGTCTCTTCATGAAGTCCCGTCCGTTCCCGGACGGCCTGGCCGAAGACATCGAGAAAGGAGAGGTCACCGCTCGTCAGGAGCTCAAAGCTCGCGCGCGTTACCTCGCTGAAAAATACGAGTGGGAGGTGACAGAGGCCAGGAAGATCTGGTGTTTTGGTCCCGATGGAACCGGGCCCAATCTGCTGATAGACATCACAAAGGGAGTCCAGTACCTCAATGAGATCAAGGACAGCATGGTGGCTGGTTTCCAGTGGGCAACCAAAGAGGTGCATTGAACTGTCGTCATCTCTTCTCTTTAGTTATAGTTCTGCTGTATGTAATTAGTTATCTGGTAATTACTGATGTTCTCACCCCTTAGGGTGCATTATGTGAAGAAAATATGCGTGCAATCCGATTCGACATCCATGATGTCACGCTACACACAGATGCTATTCACCGCGGTGGAGGTCAGATTATCCCTACTGCTCGCAAGGTCCTGTACGCCTGCCAGCTCACAGCGCAGCCTCGCCTCATGGAGCCGGTTTACCTTGTGGAGATACAGGTATGGAGATAGGATTCAAATCAGCTCTTAAAGTATTCAGAATTTGTTTTGCACTTTAACAATAGTACGCTTGTTTCTGTGCCTTCTCTCTGTGCAGTGCCCAGAGCAGGTGGTCGGTGGGATCTACGGTGTGTTAAACAAGAAGCGTGGACACGTCTTTGAGGAATCCCAAGTTATGGGAACTCCCATGTTTGTGGTGAAAGCATACCTGCCGGTCAATGAATCCTTTGGTAGGTCGCTTTTATTAAATCCTGCCTCAAGATTGCATTGAGTCTAAGCTCAGTGATAGTAAATGTGAGCTTTTTTCACATTTTGTGACATTGCAACCAGAGTTCCTCTAAATTACACCTAAACAAATTCAAGTTCACTAAATTGCTAGCTAAATTCCACATTACACATGCAAGGTAGTATATTTGGATGTGTAAAGGAACTCCGTGCTTCACCCTGGTACGAACACAGCAACCCGACTGTGACGCATGGTTCTTTTCTTTAGCAGGGAGAGTTAGGCTCTCCATCCAGTCTGATTCAGATTGGGCTATTTTGCAGAAAACGGGAAAGAAAGTTCACTTTGTAGGAAAGCAAAACAGGTAGAAAAAACTTTTCTTCATAGTGTTACCTCAAGGGGACCCAAAGACAAATTCCAGCTTCACTTTTCACATTTTTATTTTTACAACTTTCAAACAACTTGTCGTTTTCTTTCTACTTTGCAATTATTTGTTCCTCAGTCAGTCACATACACACCTAATAAGATACACTACAGCCGGTTGAAAATTTTTTTTAAAAAATCAAGGCGTTTGAATATATTTGCAAAGCACTGCTACATATCTACAGTCAGTCAGTGAACAGATACACAGCAAGAGCTTTTCTTATGATAAATATCATGTAACTGTACAATAAAAGTACTTCTGTTATTAAAAACTAATTTTTTCTATGTGTTTTTCCTTCTTCAGGTTTCACAGCTGACCTGCGCAGTAACACTGGTGGCCAGGCCTTTCCTCAGTGTGTGTTTGACCACTGGCAGATCCTCCCGGGTGATCCCAGCGATGTTACCAGTAAACCCTTCCAAGTCGTCAGTGAAATTAGGAAACGCAAAGGTCTGAAGGAGGGCATACCGGCCCTCGACAACTACTTGGACAAATTGTAAACTCCCGACTTCTGGATTATAAAATACCAAATCAACACAAAACCCCACCCCATGGGCACTTTAAAAACCGTTGCACAGGCTTAAAGATTCATCACAAAGTTAGTTTATTTTTAACTTGGAGCCCAGAGCAGATCAAAGCTTTAGCTGTAAAGTAGTGGGAGCAGTGATGCTTTTTTTCTTCTCGTCATTTCACAGCTACTGTACACCAAGTGCCTAGGGTGAGGGTTTTAGTAAACAATTGGATCAAGGCAGTTATTCCTCATTTCTTTGGTTATTTTACTGGTTATTTTACTTCACCCCTCCTTTCCTTCCACGTATCTGCTTGGATGGGCCTGTACAGTGCACTGTGATACTGCTGCAATAATGCTTATGAATGGATCATGGCCAGACGTAAACCACAGAAACCACACAAAAAAAGTGTTACAGAAGTAAAACCGACTGAACAGGGGCTTTTGTTCAGTGGATGTAATGAAATAAAATAAATAAAATAATAACAATATGACTCCTGAGATTCTGTTCTCTCCTAAACTGTAAGAAATTTAAAAAATGTGAAAAGATTTGATCCCAAGTATCGCATCTGAGTCACAATTAAAGTATTTTTAAACGATTCGAGTCCATAAATAAACCCGATTCCCAACATCTGCTGTTGCTTCAATGTGTGATTTTGTTTTTGGCACATCTTTATCAATTTATCTGATCCACCTTTAAAAATCATGGCCTATTTTCAGTGTTTTCCGCCTTTTACAATGACGTCCACAATGAAGGAGAGGCTGCGTTGTGTCTGCACCGTGCAGAGCGCAGGTGGAACACAAGTTATTTTAATTTGACCTCTTTCAGCTGGTTTCTACCGATAAAGAAGGTCTAAAGTAATGAATGAACAGTAAATAATCTTATTATTCAACTTTGTAAGAGTTAATGAGTTACCCAAATTTCATCAGACGTTTATGAAGCCTTGTACTAAACACTTCTCATTTCCTTTAGATCAGATAGATCTAACGAAAATGGGGGGAAAAAAAGAAATTCTCCTTATCAAGGATGCTGTGTAACAGATCCTCCCATCCCTCAAATGTCTGACAGAAAATGCCAGCTGCTTTCAGTTTAGTAATTTATATAGTCACAATTTACAACTGTCATCTGAAGACAAACAGATCCAATTTATATACAGGAATATACTGCAAAATCAAATCAGACCAATTAGAAAGATGTTCAAATTCAGTTACACTCCAATTGGATCATGATTATAATACAAGGCTATTTGGTCTCTGGATTTCAGGCTCTCAGTAATAAGACAGGACAGCATCAAGCTCACAAAACTATGATTTATGTGCTTTAAAATGTTAGCTTAGGTTTCTTCTTTTGTTTTTTTTTATTTATATTCTATGCCATTAATGGCAAAATATTATTTATTTTAGTAAAGGAAAAACCATGTGAGTGAAATCTAACACAATCACAATATTATCATAGACCATATTTGACAGCACTTTTAAGAGTATTGCATTTTCAAGCCAATACAAAGCATTGTTTTTTATTGAGAATTTACTCTTGTTCAATGATATTGAACCTCCACAAGCTTCAATTGTGTATAAAAATATAAATATTGTTGGTGCAAAATGGGCATGTTGATGGCAAAAGCATATTGATGCTGGCTGGACATGGGAAAGGAATTTGCTTATTCATAGCGAAACAAATCCTTGACCACCACAGTGGTGGTCAAGGATTTGGCTTTTAATTTTGAAGCTATAACTTCAAAATTAAAAGCCAAATTGCAGTCCGCAATTGAGCTTTGAGATAAAAACCTTAGTATTTGGACCATATTTTTATCTTAATGACCATTATCAGATTTGAAGGAACACGGCAGAAAGCCTAATCACAACTGTGAACTACAAAATGTAGCAAGGTTTGATTTGCTAAAAGAAATAAAATAAAAAAAACATACATGGCATATTGAAGAAATGTTAAAGCAACATTTCTTCAATATGCCAATTTTTACACAAAAATAAACTTTTACTTTTGAATTCCGTCTAAAGTTGAAAGTTTAGACGCAAATAGGTCTTCTTAATGGAAAATCCCCCCCAAGTGAGTTAGAGATGATTACTAACAAAGTCAATGTTTTTGGGAATAAACTTTGACCACAAAACCGTTCGTGTGATAAACTTAAAAAAAAAAAAAAAAGAAAGAAAGAAATCAAACCAGTTCTCAATTTGCAATTGTGAGAAGCTTGAGGAAAGAGAAGAAATAACATCAAGTTAAAAAAAAAATGTTTGTTTTGACTCATTCTGTAATTTTGGTATTTCTGTCCAACTGATTTATCAGATTTTAAACTGTACATGCCAATGGTTAATCCCGTCCCATTTCAATAAGCTGTTATATATTAAAAAAAAAAAGCTACACATCTGTTTTTTTCATCATTTAATTGCCATTTATTTCAAGTTACATATATAATGTTAATAAATGCCACTTTAATATACAACCCATCAACTTCAGCACCAAGAGAAAAAAAAATCTCTTCCACCCACAACTTTTAAAATAAAGCTTAAAAAAATCTGAAGAGTTAGTGTGCATCCATAGAGCAACAAAATAAATGAAGGCAAGGCCAAGAAGTGCAATGTATACCGGGTATAGGCAACTACCAAGCAAAGACACAAGATATCACAGATTGTACTGTTAAGTAAAAAACAGAAAAACGCTCACCTTAGTCATACTCTTGACATTATTATGAAGTTTGGTTCAAATTTGACAAGTTTTCATGAAAGCCTATGAGGTCCATCAGTGTGTGGAAGTTACAGTTGATGCAGTCGACTCTGTACAAAACGCTACAAGGACTTTTATCTTGGCAAATCTGATAAACTGTACATTCATACAGTTGAGTCTCCTTTGCGCTAAAGCGGTGGAGCAGAAGGAGGAGAATCCTACAGCTTAAGAAAAATTCAGTGTCAAGCTTTATGCTGTCAACCCGAAGCAGTGACAAAGATACTGTGAATAATCTGAGAGACCCCCCCCCTAACATCTCTCAATCCTTCTCGGAGCTGGCTTGTAAATCTAGAGCACTAAGGGAGGTGGCAGCACGTCAAACGACTGACTTTGCCTCGTGTAGCAACCCACATCGTCTACCAGCCATTTGTCCTCCCGTGCAGCTAGCTGTCGTCCTGTGAGGAGGGAACAGATTGAAGTCTGACAGATTAGTCCCCAGTATGGCTGCTGAGGTGTGGCCTTGCGCTGGTGTCGGGTTGTCACATTTGATGGAAGATCGCTGGGACGTCTGAGGTGACTATGTGTAGAAGATGACCTCTGGGATCTGTCCGTCTTCTACTGAAGTGCCGTTGTTGTTGCCCGCCGCGTAGCAGAAGGTGAAACAGGTCTTTGTGCCGGTGGAGGATGACTCATGTGTTACCTTTCGCATTCCCTTGGTCCCGTAATGAGAGTCTGGACCCTGTCAGACACACAGAGCAAGATGAGTAAACACTTCCAAATCTGTGGGTTCTTTCCCATATTAATCATTTCTCTCCGTCTCTCTTCTTGCTGACCTTCAGTGTGGCACAAGCAGTGTAGTTGACGTTGGGTAGAATCTCGACTGGTTCTTTGAACATGACTCTGAAGGTGTTTGCTGACCCGTCACAGCTGAAGCCTGTGTCATTCTGCCCCAGCACTGTGTTGCTGTCTGTGTGGATTATCTAGAACGGAGCACAAATACCCAAGATCACATAAAACCACTAAATATATGCAAAGATTTGCCTCATACAAGTACAGTGCCTTATCAAATTATTTATATCACATAAACCTTTTTACATTTTGTTACAATTACATTTTTCTCTCACCCAACTATTATGTGCTACTTAGTTATACACAGGTTTGTAGTTTTAATGTGACAAAATGAACATATCTCAAGGCAAGAGGCATGAATATTTTCAAAAGACGCTGTAAATACTGGGCCGGTACCTGTATATTGACTTGGTAGTCTGTAGGTCCGTGTATGGAACCATAAAGTCCAAATCCAACCACAAAAATCCTTCTGTTAACAGAAAACCTGTAAAACAAAGTGAGGTGGATAAAAATTAAAATAGCTTCTTAGAGTTTATAGTTATATATACATATATTCACACACTAATAATACATGTAGCTTCAAAAATGCAAATATAAATGATCGCATTTCATGCTGAAATGTTTCATTGTTATTGCTTTATAAGTAAGACATTTGTCACAACCAGGTTACAGCACTGGCAATCCGTTAGTTAAAGTCCTTTACATAACGAAGGTAATGTAAGGCCTGACAACCCTGATCTCAACACACCTTATGCGGTCGCTCGTCCCGCTGTAGCCCCAGCGGCTCTCCACTTGGCCAAAACGGGTGATGCTGCACTCCTTCCCGCGGAGGCAGCAGCGAGGACGGTCGATGAAATCTACACGAGGCTTTGGGTTCACTGTAAAGTGGAGGAAGAGACTCACCACCTCTCTGTCAGTTAGAATATTAGACTGGGCAGGACCTGGAGGAGAACGACACGAACCAAAAACAGACTTCAACATCAAAGCAGTGATTTGAAAGATGCGGTTAATGGGTGTTCAACTGTGCTCTCCTTAACCTGCTGCAAACTCCTCTATGGTCATGAGAGGGAAGCGGATAAGCGTGAGAGATTTTCCCAGGACTTTGCGCATGTTCTCGGGAGTGGGCTGCAGCTGCTGCCTGCGAGCCTCCGCCTCAGCCCAGCGAACGGCAGCGCCAAACAAACGCACCTCTCTTACTCCTAAAGTGTCCCTCTCCAACACCGCCACCAAAGTATCTGAAGGAGACAAATGTGACGTTTATAAAACAACACTGTAATAACTAAATACGACATGAAGCAATAATGACAAAACTTAAGGTGAATTTCTACCCAGATCTATGTCTGTGAACCCCTCGGCAGCAAGAGCATCTCCGGTGTTCTTGTCAATGTTCTCCAAACACAGGCTGGCAAGTTGTGGCTCATCAAACAAACGAGCCTAAAGCAACATGATACATTATCAGACTTTTAAATTGTCTGATTTTCAGGCAACACCAATGCAGTGAACGCTACTGTGGGAAGCTGAGTTTGCTCTTTATTTTTAAGCAATAAAAACATACAGCAAAAAAAAAAAAAACTTGTATTCTACACATTTGTGTTAAACATACCAAACATATCATTGCCAAAACTTTAATTAGGCCTACAAGCACTCTGTTTTATCTGCCGTCTTATTTGTATGCTTTGACTTGGGCACTTATTTTGACAAATAAATATTAAAGAACTTCATACTATTCCCAAACTCATAGTCAAATTCTTCAAATTTCTCAGCAAATTTTGAATTGTAAATACAGAAGTTCACTAAGAAATTGTCTTTTATGGATGCATAAACAGATACATGGTTAGATGGACAAAGGGACTGACCAACAAATGGACAAAAATACATTGATAGACCAACAGACAGATAATGGACAATGAACAGATGAATGAAAGTTGATGGGAATAAAGTCTAGAAATAAAAAAGGAAAACATTTTTCATATTTTCTTTTCTCATTCAGAGTGGGAAAACGCTTCAATCAAATTTTATGCTTCACCAGTGAGGGATCCTTGTGACAGTTTCAGTCATTTTTCATCAAGTTGAAAATCACTACTTTCATCTGTTATAAAAACAAAATTCCTATAATTAAATTAGTTGAAATGTTTCTATCGCATCTGTATTATTTCTGAAAGAGCATCATTAAAGCTTTTGGTGCAAGGAGTTTTAAATCCACACTCAAACTAAGGGTTTCAACAAATATAACTCCTGGGGAGCTGCAGATCCTGAATCTTGAGGTAAAGAAGCCGACCTGTGTAAGGAGCATGAAAGCATTGTCTGCTCTGAGGTTTTTCTTCAGGAACTCCACACAGTGAGCCTCCAGGGCAGGAACCGCATACTTTTTGGCTGTATACAAAGTAGTCATCACAGTCTCAGGCCCAATCTGGACTTCATCAGAATACAGGAACCTGAAACAGAAGACATTGTTGCAATTGGCAGTAAAATATGGATTTAAAAAGACAAAACAAAAACACTTACTTTAGCAGCGCCAAAAAAGCAGCTGGTTCCACATCAGGAAGTTCAATTTCCGTGGAAGTGGTCGCCATGCCACCGTTGAACATAGCATCAAACACTGCGCTGCCCACTGCCAGGACAAACCTGACACGCCACAGCAACAACAACAGGAGGAGGGGTCAGCTCGGTCTTTTCAAGCCGTTTGTTTCTGCTGAAGCAAATCCTCTTACCTGTGAGCTGGTATTCTCTGAACACCCATACCTTTGCCAACCAAGAAATGAACGTCACTCAGCACCTCGTTGTTGAAGAGAAACGCAAACCTCTCCTTGACGGTGCTCTTTGTCGCCTGCCAGTTGTACACCGGCTCTCTGTACACCAGCACGGACGCTGCAGCTGGGGTGGCGCTCGGTGCGGTGGCCGGGGAGGCATTCGACGCTGCGCTGCTTACCATATTGGAGGCCGGGGAGGCCATGGCTCCCGCTGCCGCAGAAGCAGCACCTGCCGCAGCGGGCGGCTGCAGAGGGTTCTGCGCAGTCGGCGGAGCTCCGCTCGAAACGCCGCTGCCGTCTGCCCCGCCAGGCCCCAGCTGCGGGTTGGGTCGCCTCGCAGTTCCTTGTGCTCCCCCGGCTGCACCGACCGCTCCCCCGTTGGATGCTGGCATTGAGAAAACGCTGTTGCTGGGCTGGCTATTCCCCAAAGGGCCAGGGCCGGAGAAACTAAGGCAAGGAAGCCTGCCGCTGTTGTCTCCAGCGGCCATCTTCGACCTGCTGTAGGCGTAAACAACAAACTTCATCGCTTTCCGTAATTGCAGTGGTCCACACGCTCATGCTGGCCTTTTATTCCCCCTGGCGATTATTTCAGGTACTGCAATTTGTTGTCTGAATCTCAACTCCTTATTCAGTAAATATTTTTAACCATCCATCCATCCATCCAGTTTCATTACACCCTTGTCCCTTAGTGGGGTCGGGAGGGTTGCTGGTGCCTATCTCCAGCCAGGTTCCGGGTGAGAGGCGGGGTACACTCTGGACAGGTCACCAGTCTGTCGCAGCAAATATTTTTAACACCGATTAAAAATACTTCCAGAAATATTTTTTTCCAGTTAAATTTCAAAATTAACTTTGATCCTTTCTAAAATATATTTACTGATTACTAGCCAGACGATGAATCATACATAAAACTTGAACTTGTAAAGTCAAAATACATTTTTAAAAATAATTGGATGCAACATAAAAAGCTTTATGTTTCTCGAAACTAAGATCTATATATTATTATATTTAAGCTAGCTGTGGGAGTTCTTTGACAATTCTCTGCATTTGTACAAAGACATTCCTAATAGTTGTCAGCTGTACAAAGCGGTAAATGTATCAGTCTATGAAAACATGATGTTTGGATTACAGGTTAATCCATGATGTAGATTTAATTAAATAGCACATTGTTTTACGTCGAGATGATAAAGACGACCTGTGAGTACTCAGTGACGTTCATTTCTTTAACAGTTGAGATCAAAGATGATTTATTTGGACATGGTTGACATAAAATATAGAATTTCAGTAAAACAAAAATCAATTTGATCTTGGAATTGTCAAATTTTCGGGAGACTTTGCTGTAACATGACCTAGTCAGCTAACCATCACCATCACCATAATTTTGTTTGTGAATCAGAAGGTGTTTGAGAAACATGTCAATATAAAACCTGGCAATGACCCAAAACATTCCAGCCAGGTTGAACAACATCAGGAAAACATGTAATTGGGATGCTATTGCTGAATATGTTTCCTATCTACTTATACTGATTGAGGTTAACCCACGTACTCCTGACTCTTTCCTTTTTTTCCATTTTTACAATGTCCCTACCACTCTTTTTGAGCTTTAGTGTACTGTCCTTTGAAACATGAATAAAATTAGACACATATGTGAACATTTCTTTTGAAATAATGGAATAATAATGATATGTCCCATTTTTTCACAAACTTGTATGAGTTTAATTACTGCAGTTTAATCATTTCTGGGTGCTTTTCTACATTTAACACAGTGTGCCAAAGTTGTTTTTTGATGTCAAGATTTCATGGCTTTGTTAATAAATGTTTCATGTCTAAGATGTTCTCAGTGTCTCTCCCAGTTCAGTGTTTGTATGCAGTTCAAAACAATGGAGGATTTTCCATTTATTTTCATTTGCAGCATCTTTCTCTATCTATGGTTTGGCACACTGAGATCCAATTGGATTGAAGCATGATAGCTAATATTCCTCAGTGTTAAGTCAGAAACTCTCTGTTTGGTAACACAGACACAAAGAAGTTCCCAATGTGCTGAGTCAAAGGAGTTACCAGACCAGACAAGCTTTTCCTGACTCTGGGATTTTACTTTTTCTTTCTACTGCAATTGCTTTACCATTGAGTTCTTAAACACCAAAATATCTGCTTCGGTGAAAGGAATAAAGGTAGATCACTGAAAGGGATTTTGATACAAAACAGTCAAACAAGAGTAAAAGTAATTCAACCATCCATCACCCACTTGCATATGCTTGTAAGGTCACGAACAGCTGGTGCCACTCTCTAGTGGCCATTGGGTGGGATACACCTTCCAAGGGAATGTAACCATACACACTCATATCTGAGCACAGTTTTAGAGAAACCAGTTAATAAAATCAACCATATTTTTAGAAGTTATTCCCAATGGAATTGAACTAGGACGGTCTCAAAACAAGGCGACAGTGTCACCGCACAGCCCCAAATTCACAAATTGTGATTCATTGACGTGCAGTTCAAGATTTTCAAAGTGCAATCAGGTTTACAAATTTTTATGTATTGTTGGGTAGTAGAGTTTCCATGTTAGAAACTAAATGAGACTTAGTGAAGTTAACTTGGACAGTGAGAAAACAATACAGACAGTTGTGATCAGGTTCTCCTACACATACCCCAAACTTTTGTGAATGAAAAGGAAACGTTTGAAAAGTGTGAATGAGTATATTTTGTCACCATATTCTGCTCTGTAAAACTGCATTTTACTTGTTTGTTGTTTCAACATTTTCTTGAAAAGCTACTAATGGATTTTTTGAGGAAAAATTAGAATAAATAGTTTTAACAATACTAGTAATTCATCTTATGTTGACCTTATTGGTCAGTCAGGCTGGCGAGTGGAATAAAATGTTTGATTCGTCTGTGTTTCAGTCCCTTTAGTCTAAGACCAAGTTGCCCTCCACGCCATGTTTTAATTCATTTCTGTTTGGTTTTAAATAACATTCTGGGATTTTCAGAGTTTGTTTCTTGATTTTCTGTCACTAATTCAATGTGATAAAAAACATATTCACCAGCCAGCAGAGTTTGTTTCTGGTTTTCTGTTTAAATTTGGGTGGATTTAGGTTTCATTTAGCTGAAGAATCAAAATCACCAAAGTCCCACCATATTTGACAGTCAGTATGATATTCTTCTTCTTGAATGCTGTGCTAATTTACACGAGATGCTATCAGTTGTACACTTTTCAAAAAGTTCCAATTTTGTTTATTCTTTCCATAGAATATTTTTCCCATAATTTGGGATTCTTAAAATGATCCTGGGCAAATATTAGACAAGTGTTTTGTTTTTTGGGGGGGTGGGTTGGTTTTGGCCTTGGAATCTTTCTGCTGATGACATTTTTGCCTAATCTCTTTCTTTTTTTTACAGGCATCAAGCAAGTGATGCTTGTAGTGCTTTAGATGCATTTCTGGGTTTTCTGAGCTCATTCATGAGTCATCAATGCTCTCTTGGAATAATTTTAATAGGCCAGCCACATTTGTTCCACGTTTTCTCCATCTATGGATAATAGTGGTTCTGGTCACTGTGATTCACTGGAGTTTTAAAAATTATAAGCTCCTTCCATCCTGATGTTGTTTCTTGACTGTTCTTAAATTTCTTAAGATTATGTAACACTTTTTCTATTTAACGTCGGCATCTAGCAGATCTGGGTGTGGCCAGTGAAACTGAACAAAAAATATTTTCAGGTAATTTATGATTAACTATTAGGCTGCAGTTACTTTTTGATAACTTTTATCTTATTAAGGTAGGAGATCATCATTTAAAGACTATTTAATCTGATCATCTTTGATTTTTTTGATGATCCGAAATGCTGGAATCAAATAAGGATTAGTGTCATTCCACACGGCACTGTAAATTATTTGAGTTTTAGCGTGAAGTGAACTTAGAGCTATAGTAGGATGGTGAACTGACACACCATTGATTTTTGACAGAAAGGTTGACCGTTCATCTTTTAAGCTGAATCAACCCGCCAGGTTTTACAGTGCAGACCGCATCGCCCTCCCATCACGATGATGTTATACAGTCCCATCCCGTCCTCCGTGCATCCCTGCAGCCCTCTGGAGGAGCGAACCCCCTCTCCGCCTGCTCCTCATCAACCGTGACGTCATGGCGGTGAGGCACGGGGGAGTTGTCCTCGCGCTGGAGCCCGGTGGATGCTGCTGAAACAAGATGGCTGTGCGCGCAGGAGGAGCAGCGGCGGAGAGCTGAGGCAATGCAGAGGAGGAAGCAGAGGGGGGGCGAGGAATCTACTCCTGTCTGTCCTGTCCGGTCTTCAAAGGAGCAACAGTCCCGCAGAAGGACAGACGAGTCTCTCTGAGATGGTGTCAGTTTGTTACTGCCGTTACCGGTCAGGGTAACGGGTTTTTGTCGCTTTGAGTTTTTCCTGTGGCCAAGACTCTATAAAGAGGACTGACTAAACAAACCTCGGAGCACTAAGTAAAGGACACCCGGGGACGCTCACGCCGCTTTCAGAGATGTCCCTGCTGTGTGTGGGAGGTAAGGAAGGAAACCAGTGAAAAAGACCGTGCGTGTGTGTGATGTTACTGAAGTGTTACCTGCTCACGGTTTAACTGCAGCAGTAGTCCCTGACAGTGCTGACTGTCAGCTGCCTGGAAAAGTGTTGTCCGAGCACAGGAGGCTCTTTGCTGAATGGTCATTTAGGAAGCATAGCAGCTCCAAACGAGTTTTTAATGGTGGAAGACTTTTGACTGAATATTTTATTGAATGGTGCGTTTTGTTTTCATTCATTCTTGGGACCAAAATATATTTATTTTATTAATTTTTTTTTTTTTTAATTTGAAGAATGGTACAATTATCAGCTAAGAACATGACCATTATCGTGCGGGCTGCTGTTTCCTTTCCGGGTGCTGTTAGTTCTGTTGCGGATAGTGTGTGTGTGCGCGCGTGTATGTGTAAGTGTGTGTTTCATTCACTCATTCATGCGTGGGCAGGAGGAGGAGGACGAGGAAAAGCCCCTGCTGCACCGCTCCCCTGCCGCTACCGCTACCGCTACCGCACCGCACCGCACCGCACCGCGCGCACCGCTCCCCTGTGCCGCTCACCGCTCCCCTGTGCCGCTCACCGCTCCCCTGTGCCGCTCACCGCTCCCCTGTGCCGCTCACCGCTCCCCTGTGCCGCTCACCGCTCCCCTGTGCCGCTCACCGCTCCCCTGTGCCGCTCTGCCGTACCGAGGGAAATACTGGCGGCAGGAGGTGCAAGTGTATGGCAACCCCCGACGCCCACCCCTTCAGGACCACTCCGCGTCTTCCCCTAAAATGCCATGCGACACCTCCTCCCACCACACGCCCAAAATGCACTTGATGCTGTCACTGTAGCCTCTTATTAGTCGGATGAATGAGCATAGCTTATGTGACGGAGTCCACGTTTAGGACTATTGAAAGGGCGGAGAAAGACCTAAGATGGGAGACTCTCTCCCACAGCATTCTCTAACACGTTTCTGAGAATTTTTTTAAACAGACTAAGAGCTGAGTCAGCAATAAACGCTGAGACAAGTGTTAAGAGAACACATATAAAGAGTCAAGAAGATATAGATTTTAGTTTAAAATTGCCTTCAGCAAATCCCCATCTGTATTTGTAGATATGTTTCAAGTCAGTAGTAATTCTTCTGGTATCATGACTGTAGAGGTACTTCAACACGATAAATTATAATCCTTTGACTGTTTCTAATGGAAAATGTAATTGTGAAAAGAGTTAGTCATCTGGAAATAATAGCCATAAACTCTTCATCCAACATGTGGTACGGGGGCCATTTGCTGCCCTTGGAAGAATTCTGTGAGGTCCTTGACTGTAGAAGGTAAACGAAGCTGATGCAGATGCACAATTTCATTTCTATTTACCTTTATCTTGTTAGGGAAAGTGTTAGGTACAATACAAAGTATTACTCTTTTAAGAGAAGTGTTTTTTTTTTTCTTTTTTGAAGAAGCCAATAATTGTATGTTTAAAGTAATCAACCAAACATTTTACTCAAAATCAGAGTTTGGCAGAGTTAATCTCATCTAAATACAGCAAGTGTTTCTGAGGATAGTTTATGTGTTGAGCCAAAGCATTTTCTGCGAAACCAAAAAAGAAAAAAATTGACCCAAAAAGTTAGAAAATTGTAGATATTTCTTTTACATGAAGGCAAACAAAGCAACCAATTTTTGGATCAGTGATTTGTTCTTTTCTACAAAAATGAGATCACTTTGTTTCATTCAAATGTGTCATGGTTCATTTATTGCTCTGCGGGGTGCAAAACAAAAGAATTCCCAATGAAATTATGGGTTTTTGATCGAGTACCTACAATTGAGTGGTTTTGGCCGTGGTGTACACTGATAACGGTTGCAGGCATCGGCCTACTACTGTCTCTGTCTTCATCTGAGAATAAGTCATTGCAGAGTTGACAACCTCTCAGTGAAGTCTGGGGTTGTTAAGACAAGATTTTCCCCTTGTTTTCATTTTATTTTTTTTAAAAAACAATTTTCACAGTTTACCTTTTTATCATGGATTGTGCTAAAAGGAAAAGATCAGGTGGAAATAACAGCGGTGGCGTGGGTACTTTAAGTCCCAGTAAAAAGCCATTTCAGTGAACAAGAATGAGTTTGACCTAGGGCAAATGAAATTCATTTCCTTCCTTTCCAGTAGCAAGTTAAAAAAGGTGAACAAATGGGTTTGCCTCTCTAAAAATAGTGCTGTGAGTTACTGTAGTGCTTTTGAATCGCTTTCATGTCGCGTGTTCAGCTCACATTTACATATTACCGTTAGTACAGAGGATAAAATCTGAAAATAATATCAAATTGCATGTGATAACTATCGATCCACCAAACCTTTATGACTGATACAGAAACAATCTGTACGTACACAAGCTGTAAAGATCAATTGACCTTGCAGCAATCTTTATAAAAACTAAAACAAAATTTAAAGGCTTTTTTTTAAGTCACAATACATCCAGCTGCTTAATAGATGCTGCTCCACCTCAGCCTGTCCCGTCAGTTCCACCCACTGACTGTCGCTGCTCTGAGTCACTCCCAGATGTCATTAAAAAGACCCTGAGAGTCATTCATTCATAAACGCTGGCTGCTGCAGACTACGAGGCTTGGCAGAGAGCCCTCTTTCTGTTCCGCTTACATCATTCATGCTTACCTGGCTCGAGCTATTTCTGGCCTCCACGGCACTTTGTGCCTCCTGAATAGGCAACGTTGGCATATCTGCCAGCCAAGCAGATTTCAGGCACAGACGCATATTCAATCTGAGCAACTCTTGGCAACCTTTTCCCACTTTAATGTCCGGCCTTCTTATTGTCTTTTTTTTTTGGAACACAAAGTCACAGTCTGATGTTGCTGTCAGCAGCTGGATTACTTCTTCTCTCGCGCGATTTGTCAGAATAAGGTTCTGTCTGTCTGAATGGAGGCATCCCTCTTTTGTGTCATGAAACAGCTGAAGTCAACTCCACCTTTTTCCAGTTTATATTCCCTGACAGTTCAAGATGAAGGGTCTGCTTGATTTGCTGTTCAGTCGGTTTTCTTGGCAATAACCAACCCGTCCTCATAAGTCAGACTGTGCTGTCTTTGGAGGTAATTCCTGAATGAAGTCAACGCAGGATATTTACTGTAGGTACTTTTTGGTTACCGGCAGAGTCAATTAAAACTAATTTGTAGCGTTTACCTCAATTTTTCCGACTCCACGATGTTTGTACCAAAATGCCTTGCTAGATTTATTTTGAGGTCTTTTGGAGATTCTATAAATAAATAAATAAATTAAAAAAAAAAAAAAATATATATATATATATATATATATATATATATATATATAAAAAATCTAAACAGA
>CAEGAE010054709.1:0-31749 GCA_903067095.1 Girardinus metallicus
TTTGTATAACTTTTCTTCAAGTTAACAAAGTGAGCTATTATTGTTACAGGTTAATTTTCTAAACTACAGAAAAGTAATTGTGAGAGAAGCTCAAATGTGAAAAATTGGACTGATATTGATATGCGATAGTAACACTGCTGTTATGTTAGATTTACCAATGTTTTATTTTAGCTTTTTTTTTATCCGATTACCCGATTAATCGTAAGAATAATCGATAGATTACTTGATTACTAAAATATTCGTTTACAACAGCCCTAATTCTAATGATCCTACTTCTTTGTAGAAGCACTTTCTCATTTGCTTAGTTTGCTATTTGAATGTAGCTGTGCTATATATTGTTAATACTTTTTATCATTCGTCTTCTTAACATTTTGTCAAAGATAGGAGCCAGTGTTGAAGCCTTCCTCTTTAGTGTGGAAGCAGGACAGCCCTTCCTGTGTTTGTGAAAACAAGAGCAGCAGCAAAGACACTTCACCATCAGTGATCACAAGACCATCCCTGACCATCCATGGCACACAAGACCATCCATGGTAGCTTTCGATGAACTTTCAAAGTACACTTCACCTACAATGCAATGTACCATGAATTGTACCTGCTGTCTTCAGAGTGCCACACTATTTATATTCTCAGGAATTTTCCCATTTTTGATTGTTTTTTAGTCGCTTCATTGGTATTAACCCAGAAAGGGGCACAAAAGCAGGTCATGGGAAGATGGTATCCAAAAAGACATTCAAAAGAAAAAGCAGACAGTGAATGTGCAGGTTTCCACCCTCATCAAAAACCGATGGACTTTGAGTGGCATTTTATACAGGTTAGTTGTTGTCCTTTTCTTTTCTTTGAAATATTTCTGTTTCCATATTATTTAAGATCTGAATTATATTGTCTTATCTTTTTTCATGCTGGACAGTGCCTTCATTTGCATCTAATAAAGTAAGTGCCACTTGGATTCTTGAAAACCATTAATAGTTCACATTTTAAAACCCTGTTGACTCTTGAATTCCACATTATCTCATCCATGTTGAATTTTAGATTTTGGAAGTCCTTTTTCTTTGATTTGTTTAGTGATACCTAAAGCATTGATGTTTATTTAAGAACAGTGTTTTTATTGAATTCAGTTTAAAAAACATAATAAATTGAGTTGGTCAGACTTAGGATACAAGACTGGCATTGAACCCAGTTGTTTCAAGTAAAGTCAAAGTAAAAAGTTTATTTTACTTAAGTTAATTTAAGTTAGATTTGTAAATTTAAAGTTAATTGAACAAAAAAATAAGTTGTCATCAATAAACCAAATTAATTAAGTTAGATTAATGTAAATAAATCCATAAGATTATGGATTAGATTACACCAGACTTCTGATAATTTTTCCACAACAATATTCATTTAATAACTATAGTACTGATTGTCAACACACCTTGACATGTAATAATCATGAACCCTGACCTGTTTGGAGTTAATCTGTGACAGTCAAAGTTCCTCACACATGCATTTCATGAGCTTCAGCACACAGACCAATGCACAGTTATATCTATATGTGACAATAAATACCATTTACATTCAACAGAGATTTTCCTATAAATGTATTCCTATTTTATTTGTACGTGTGTTTAACTGTATGAAGATAATGTAGATCAGACTCATCGTTTAAGTTTACACAAAAGATTAAAGTCATGAAAAAAACATTGGGTTTGATACTACATGAGTTGAATAGCACTGGATAATGTCATATTTCAGTGTACTTAGGTGAGTTTAGTGCTTTGTTATTGTCTAGTGAAAAAAGTTTACTTGGCTGCCACACATTTTCATGGGAGGCAAAAAGTTTTCTTATATTTACGCAAACTTTCACCTTACATTTATTTTTATACATCCCAAGTTGTGCGTAGAATATCGCTGTGCATTTTTATGCTTAATGCAACATCTATAAATGAGGCACCAGCTCCTTGGTTTTAGCTGAATTAATCAGGAATTGGTTTTGTTTGTCCCAGTCCACAAAGTCCTGAGTCCACTGCCTATACTGAATAATCCCCACCTGTGATGAGGAAGAGTGATAAAAAGTCATCAGAAAACTTTTGTAGATGACAGCATGGGGAGTTGATGAAAAAGTCTGCAGGGTAGACTCTAAAAAGTATGCAGCTATGTTAACTTTTTCAGTGCACAATAAAAAACTACAAAGCACTAAATTAGCCTAAATACACTGAAATCTGACATCCAGTGGTATTTAACTTATGATCAAACCCAATGCTGTAATTTTAATATTTAGTTTAAACTTAAACAATCAGTCTAATCTACATTTACCTTCAGACAGCTAACAGAGTCACATGCACATGCACACACACACATACAACATAAAATAAAATTATAGGAAAATCTCAGTCGAATGTAAATAGTAATTTTTTGCCACATATAGATGTAACTGTGCATTGGTCTGTGTGCTGAAGCTCATGAAATGCATGTGTGAGGAACTTTGTCACTGATTAACTCCAAACAGGTCAGGGTTGTTGATTACTACGTGGGCAACGTGTGTAGACAATCAGTACTATAGATGTTGATGTAGAAAAACTATAATCAAAAGTCTGGTAAGAAGACTCTTATATAATCAAAACACCAGTTTATGAAGGTTTAAGCATAAGGAGAACAAAAAGAGGATCACACTCTGTGTACCAGTGTTTTTGTTTTTACGAATAGAGCAATTCGTTTCTCTAGAGGTCCATGTCAGAGGACTTTGTGACAGGAAGTTTTAATTTCTGTGACTAGAATATCAACAAACTATAAATCAACACCCAGTTGAAAGGGTCAGAAGTTCTTGAAGTAAAACATCTTGTGACAGTAGTTTTCCACTCTATGCAAAAAGCACAACATAAAATTTTTAATTACAGTACAAAGTGTTTTGTACCTGTGGTACACAAAGGTCAATGATAACAACAGTACAAAGATGACCTTTGTACTGTAATGGAAATGTTATGTCTTGATAAAGCAAAGCGCACCTCTCTTTTACAAACTATAACTTGGAAAACTTTTCATTTCCAATGTTTTCAGTCACACATTTCACTGCAGTCGCTCCATGTAGAGATGAAAAGTGAGAATCTAAAATCAAAACAAGTTCAACTCTGTGGTTTTGTTCCTGTTGGATTCCAATTTCACCAGCGAGTCAAGTGAACTGCATCTCCCAGCATTCATAGCGAAACACCATTGTTATGGACGGCACAAAGTTATATAGGTAAACCAGAACAATAGACATAAGAATGGACACCTTGTTAGGGAAGAGGATTAGGAAAAATCTGACTTTAATCTCAGAATTCTGACTTTTTTTCTGAGATTTTTTATTTATTTATTTATTTGCAGTGGCTCTAATCCTTTTCCGTCAATAAATGTGCTCTCATGCGTAGAGATAAAATAAGTGCTAATTGCTGAGAGAATACCCACAAAACAGTCAGAATTCTGAGATTAAAGTCCGATTTATTTTTTTAGTGGCCCTAATCCGCTTCCATACAATGTGGACCGCTTTTTCCTGATGTCCAATAATACCCAGCTGTCCCTTCAGACTACAAAAAGCGCCCCCTTGTGTTATGGTGCCCAGAGAAAGCATTATGTGAGACAATGTAGATGAAAACGAGCTAATAATTGTACAAATGAAGGTAAAATACTTTAATAAATGTAAATGTTTATTTATTAGCATTTGGTCGACCGAATGCTTCACAGGTAACACCAGCCATTGCAACATAAGACAAGGATTGAAACAGTACAAATACATCAGAAAAATATTAAACAAAAACAACAAATAAAAATAACTATATTACAATAAAACTGAAACTTAAGGGCCACTGTCCTGCAGTTTTCGATGTACCACAGGTACAAAACACTGGAATGAAATGATTTAATGACCTTCTCCTTGTGTAAATAAGTTCTCCAGCGCCTTGCTAATGACCCAATTATTCTATTCAGATGTGATGCAGCAGAGACATCACATCTGCAGGACACTAACTTCACTGCGGTCATAGAAGCTTAGGAGCTATGTTCACCATAGCATTGGAACAATTTACACCACAAAGACACAAAAATACCACTTCCTTCATCAGAACATCCTACCCGTTTAAAATGAAAAGCTATCGGAGATGTTTGCATTAATCCTTTTATGAGAACTCTATATTCAAGAAAGAATTTGATGTAAATAGTACGTTTTGTGATTCATGTCCTTAAACTGTTGTCCACTTGTTTTGGCACTGTCCCTTTGTTACTTATTTGAACTTATTTACACAAGGAGAAGGTAATTAAATCATTTCATTCCAGTGTTTTGTACCTGTGGTACATCTAAAAACTGCAGGACAGTGGCCCTTGAGGACAGGAGTTATGACACCTGTGTCTAGGTCATGTGACCTATTGACTCAAAATCACTTTGAAATTATTCTACTAGTCTGTATAGATGAGGCACATACATTTTTTATTCCATTTTTGTGTTTTTTTTTTCATTTTATCTTATTTTTTTTAGTTACAATTTTGTGTTTTTCTACAATAGCTTCTAGGTCATGTGACATATTGATTCAAAGTCAGTGTGAAATTGTTCTACTTGTCTGTATAGGTTAGGCACACTCATTTATATTCCATTTTTATATTTTCAGGTCTCGTCGTCTCCTATTCTCTGAAATGCCCCCATAATCTGAGGCAACATCTCCACTCACTGAAACAGACATTGATGTGTTATTCAAGAGAAGAAAGCATCTAAGAAAGACTGTAAACTCAACATTAAATCGTTATTACATGAAACTTACTGTTAGGACCGTCTTCTTTGCTCTCTGCTGTTCTCACATGAGGAACTGTTGGTTCTTCTGGTTCCTTTGCTAAAGCTTTCATCATTCGCTCCACCAGCTCCTGTTCTCTCCTGTTCCATTCTTGTTCTGTAAGTGTCTGTTGTTTTGGTGGCCAAAGGAGACTGAGAAATGTATTTTGTTTGTATTCAATTGTAAAGCATTCTTTGTTTTGTTTTACCAAGTTAATAATTTTTTGGAACAACTCTTTGACTTGAACAGGATCCCCATATTGATTGGGGTTTAGAACATGGTATCTGTTCCCACATTTCTCCAGAAGCTCCTGGAGCTCCTTTCCCTCTCTGACAATGTAATTCTCTACAGGGAGGTAATTGAGCCAGTGTCCCCAGGTAAAAACAATCATGCAGTGTCTCCACACGCTCTCTGTTAAAGGCTTCAAGATCTCCACCAGAGCTTTGAGATCTTTCTCTGTGAAAGATCTGCAGATGGGAACAACCAGGAGAAAAACATGAGGTCCAGGAGAACACATGGAGACACTGTGGAGAACTTCATCTTTGATCCAGTCAGGTGGTGTTGGGTCTGAGAACCAGCCTGGTGTTTCAACAACTGAGACTTTTACTCCATCAAAGTTTCCTTCATGTTTCACACATGTTGAAGTTTCTCTCTGATCTTGGTAGGTCTAAAGAGATGAAAAACAAAAACACAATTATATTTGGATCTACTTTACTAACCTACAGTCTGGGTATCAGGATGTGGCATTACTTTTGTCAACCAAGCTCTCTCAGAGGTCATTTTAAATTTTTCATTGGACATAATCATGTTTCCAACTTCACTTTTTCCTGAACATTTCTGGCCAACAAGAACAATCCTGATGTCAGTAGCTGGATATCTCTCACCTGTAAAATAAACAAAAAATACTGGAATGTTTTAAATACTAAAGCATTCATATCACATGACTATATGTCTTATTTATTTCTTACGTCCAAATAGCTCATTCAGGACTCTTGACTGTCTTTCATTGATCATCTTCAACCTTTTGGCCATCTTGTCTCCAGTCTCTCTCTTGGTTTCTAGCTGTGCTGCTCGGTCCAGCTCCACTTCATAGAAAGATTTTTCATTTCCTACCCACATCTCTTCAATCTTCTCCAGAAGCTCCTTTACCTGAGTTTTATCACTGTGGTCTTTGTTGTTCAGGACATGATACCTGTTCCCACACTTGTTCACCATCCACTGCAGACCTTCCTCACTCTCTATGTGCTCTTCTACAGTCTTCACTCCTAACCAGTCTCCAAATGTAAACAGAACAAGTGTGTGTTTCCAGATTTCTTCTCTAAACAGCCTCATGTGTTGCTGGACAACCGTCAGATATGATTCATCAATGTTGATTATCACAGGAATAACCAGCAGCACAGCATTTGGTCCCGGAGGACACAGATTCACACTGTTCTCTATTTCCAGTTTATCCATCTCACTGGTTTCCTGAAGGATGTTGATGCAGAACCATCCAGGAGAATCGACCACTGTGAGCCGCCTTCCTTCAACCACACTGTGGCTGATTTCACTGCGCATTGTTGTTCTTCCATTTTTATTAACATGAAATGCATTTTTTATCAGGATGTTTCCTGTTGAGCTCTTGCCAGCCAGTGAATCTCCAATCATCACTATTCTCAAATTGTCTGGAGGGACTTTTCCACCTAAACCAACAAAATAGAAAAAGCAACAAATTATTAAAAAAGTTTTTAACTCAAGAGATGAATCTATTCCATGATCATCTTAAGTAGCTCTTGTCTCTTTCTACTTTACATTTGCCAGTGAGCTGTTAAAAAATTTGTAAACAAAAGCAAAAGTGAATTTTTACACAGTACTTGTTCTAATTTATCTAGTTCCATGTTGTTTTTTCGTTTCTGAAACCTTTCCCTGGAAAGAGATGCACAGTTCTGTTCGTGTTTTACCAATAGGCAATGAAGCTGTTTCTTTATTTTATGTCTGATTTGAAATTTTCTTATTTCAAGTGATATTCAAACATTTTCCAAAAGCGAAACTTCAACCCTTCAATGCTCAGGGTTATTTATGATATTCTCACAGAAGGTGTGAATCCTGAAACATTTGCTTCCTTCAACAAAGAGCACCAGTGGTTGTTCTAGATCAAATTTACCATGGAGGGCCAGGGTGAAACAAAACTCTGTGCATTATTTTGTTATTTAATATATATATATATTAAACAACTTTAATATTATGTGAACTAAAAAGCTTCTTGTGGCTCTGGAGCTGCAGATTACAGACTCCTGACCTGGAGGATGAAAATTCTGACCATATCTGAATATGGCTGAACCTTAATTTTTAATTTATTGTTTAAGTAAAACTCTGAAGGTAAAAAATGACATTGGTACAATTCAATTTTTTATTACATTTTTGTGCCAGTGCATGTCATCATAAGAAATAAATTTAGTGTTACCTCTTCAGTCAGATGCATAGCCATTATCTCAGAATTGAAGTGAAAACATTTTTCAGAAGTCAGTTGCGTGATTTATTGTCCTCCATCATTCAATTACCCATAACCAGCTACAGCAGGGGTCTCAAATTGTATTCCTCAAGAACCGATGTCCTACAGCCTTTAGATGTCTTTCTGCTTCAGTACATCTGGCTGCAATTTCTTAATTTAATTGCAAAGGATACATGTAAAAGTTGCCCACTAATCTACAGCTTGAGGATCACTGTAGTCTATTAGATCTAAAGTAACTTGCAACTTACTTTCAATCAGCTCTTTGAGTTTCCTTCTTTGTTTCTGCATTTGATCAAACCTTTTTGAGGCTCTTTCAGCCAAATTTGTTATTTCTTTTCTCAAAGCTTCTCCTTGTCTTCTGTCAACAGAACAGTGTCTGCCTCTATTTTTCGTAACCAGGGTCTCAATTTTCTCTAACAAGATCTTAACCTGATCTTTATCGTCTCTGTCACTGATGTTGAGAAAATGTTTTCTGTCTTCACATTGTTGAAGCATCCACTGAAGGGTTGGACTTGTGTTGATTCTGTATTCTATCTTTTCATCACTATATGGAACGACTGTAGTGATCAGCACAATGGTGTGACTGAAAACATCTGCATTGAAAAGTTTCAGGTGCTGCTTTAGTGATGCTTTGACCCACTGTGGTAAATATAAATCATAAGGAATGACTAGAAGAAAGACATGAGGTCCTGGAGGACACAGATGGACACTGTTCTGGATTTCCATCTGATCCAGTTTTGGAGTTTCTTCTTTAGGCCAAATCCACCACCAGCCTGGAGTATCAACCACTGTGACTCGTCTGCCAAACACTTCCTGCTGCCTGGCTTCACTCTCAGCTGTTCTTCTGCTGGTGTCAAAAACATTTTGACCCAGGATGATGTTTCCAGTTGAGCTTTTACCACTGAGTCTTCCATTTAATCTTCCTCCTATCAACACAATCCTCAACTCTGTAGCAGGGTGGCTTTGTGCTGTAAAGAAAAATAAGGTGCTAATTGGATACAGTTTAGAAACACCTACTTTGTTTAGACCTGCACAGAATGTACTATTTTAATTTAACTGTATATTTCTATTTGAAAACATCTACAATAACATTTACACAAAATTAACCTTAAACAAAAATAACTAGAAAAGATGAGCTAGCCGTTTCTCCAACTCCCAACTCTTGCACAAAGTCAGTCTTTGGATTTAACATACTCTGTCCGTAATATGAGTTTCTAAAAAAAAAACAATAAACAGAGACAGGATAAAGTTTACAGAGAGTTTTATGAAAACGTCACTGACCTAATTTGGAAATATCCGCTGAGGCAGCCATTTCATTAGCTTCACTCTGCTGACGTTTCTGCTTGTCTATTCCTGCCTATTCGTAAATGTAACTAAGTAGGTCAAAGGTAGAGTAGAGATTGACGTTTGGTAAGGAAAGTCAAACATGGTCAGACAGGGCCATCTGCTGGAGGTCTACAATAACGGCATTTCTACGCTAATAACCTTAGGGACTATATTACAATAAAACTGAAACTTAACAAATCAATAAACATTTCACCAGCAAGGACCACGCCACAAAGATATAAGTTTAAAAGTGCATTGTAGAAAGAGATGAAGAGACGAATGTCTTCACATTGTCTGGGGAAAATGCTGGATGGATTGTGATTTGAAGACTCAGAGTGGGGGTATGGCCTTCTGGAAAATTAGTTGCACTTTATTTTCCAGAGTCTACAGCAAAAAGGAGTAAAGCATGGTCATGATATGGAATGAGTTGAAAGGGAGAAGAAGATGATGGGATGAAAAGGTATGAGGTAAAAGAGGTAGAAGTTAAAGGAGGATGTGATTGACAAAACATTACAAACTTAGAGTATAAACAGGCTGCTTGGGAAATTGGAAGTGTGTTTTTGGACATGGTCCATTCCTTCATATAGTTAACATATTACCTTCATTTAGTTTTATCAATTAACTCAGAATAAAACCCACTGGGTCAAATCGAAAAGGAAACCAAACATTTACTCATTATGAGAATTTGCTCTGTCTAAATACATGCTGAAGCTCTACATCGTAATTTGAAATTTGAAGTGAGCAACAGAAACTATATAGAAAATAAGATTTATCATTTATTATGAGATTATGCTATTTTAGCTGCTCCTGTCACTCAGTTAAACTTTCTATTTAATAAGTATGTGTCATTTTTCACACTCATCAGCTTGTAGCTTTAAATTTTTGAATATTGTAGTTTACCCATTTAAAATATTTGCTGATGATTTGCTACTTTTTGTAGCATAAATCAGAGTTTTAGACTCAGGGCTGAAACTGTTGATAGTAGCTCTGCTTCTCTGTCTTGTTTTATACAATTTAATATTACACAACATCAGAAGGAGACAAAAACAGGATGAAACAATTGGTTCTGAGCTGAGACACCTCTCACTTCAAAGTTCTTTCAAATTACATATGTATTACTAATTTGAAAACCAGAACCACTTCTTCTCACACTAAACAGATGACCATACTTTTGGTTTGTAAAACTATGAAAAATGTATAATTATTAGCACCACAAGGGAATTGTTAATAAGCCCTTTCAAATCACTATATAAATTACGTTAATTTATAAAAGGGTCACTCAACGAAGTTACATAAATTAGACGTGCCTAACTGTTTAGGATATACACACTTTATTTAAATGTGAAAAAGAACATAATGGGAAGCAATGCATATCAGCAAATAGTATGGCGTATTTCTTTCTATTCTTAAACTGAAAATTTATACAAATACATAATTTGTACATGTTTTCAATAATTTCAATTGAATTTGAATAAAACATTCATTTGTGATTATGTGCCAAGGTTTTTACTTAAACATGTCAATGAATTATCAATGCACAATTAAGTAAATGAATGAAAAAATCATGAATTAAACCTTGAGCACGTTATCCATAGACAAAGATATAATGCTTAAAAAATAAATATAAATGCTAAAAACAATCATATGAAATTTAAAGGTTTAGACATTTAATAAGAAACTGATTCAAGCAGATACTTATTTATTTACTTCCTTTGTCTTCTATTTTATTTAACTAATTTCTGTAAATGTTTTTATATTTATTACATTGTGCCACGTCTACAACTCTACATTAGAGGTCGCTGTGAAGATTTCACCGCCATCTTTATTGGCGGTGAAACACGTCAGAAGATGACGGACTGTTTTTCTTGTTTTTGATTGGCGGAAGGCTGTCTCGTGAAAGGTCACGTAAATTTGGCGCTTTTCGTTCACCAGCAGTCTGGCGCGTTTTTGAAGCGGCAGAAAAATGTCAAGAAAACTGCTTCAGTTTGCTGCGGCCCCTGAAATATTTTAGTGAAGACCTTCGCGCTCCCTTCAGACACCCGAGTCTGAACCGGAAAATGCTCGGAGGACTTTCAGGAGCTGCGCAGAGACGGGCTGTAGTGAGACTTAGTTAGCTTGTTGTTTTACAGTGAAACCTGCTGACAACAAACACTCGTCTGCTTCGAACTATGAATGATACTGTTGTTCTTTATTTACACGCAAAGTAGCAAATAAGAAAACAGTCCCTGACGTTGCAGCAAGCTACGGGCGTAACATATTGGTGAGTGTTTTCTTTAGCTTTTTGTTGTTGTATCAATCCGCCAGTGGTTTTAAACCAAACTAGAGAAGTTTCTGGCCAACATATGAACTATAACAATAATTTGCGGTTGTAAATACGATTAAATCGCATTACGTAAAAGTTGTCTGAGTGTACTGTAACACATTTAAATGGACTTTGTTTATAAATTATTCTTCAAGCATTTAAATAAGATTGACAGGACATATAAGGATTTCGAAGTGCCGTTGTGAAAATAGATCTAGTGAAACATACCTGTCTCTGAAAACATCAAGATTTATTGTTTACCAATAAACAATAGAAATTATTGTGCTTTTAGACCTATAATAAATGACAACTTATCAAAAACTGCACATAAATCCATGTTTCTTATGTATTAACTTAATACTCGTTATGTTTTACAAATCTAAACATTTCTTTCAGGTCTCCTGAAATTATGGCTGGTGTTGTGGCTATGGCTTCTGTCATTGAGGACTTTGACACTCAGGTAGAAATCATAATTATTCTAGATTTATACAGCTGTCATTATTGGAAGTAGTGTTGTCTTAATCATTACAATTGTTTTGTTTTACAGTGCTTATGCAGAAAATGGCTTTATTTGCTTTTATGTGTCCATTCCACAGTTTTGTTTGTAATGATTGCTACACTTCCAGCGGAACAATGCTTGATGAAACATAAATGCAGGAGATCTTTTATAATTGAGAAAAGTATTATCTTGCTGGTTTTAATGAAACTGCAATGTCATATTTATAGAGGCCAGTGTTAATTTTGACAATATGTTTAACTTTGTTTTAAATATTACTCATTACAGTCAGTCATTTTAGTGAAGTTTATTTGTATAGCACGTTTCAGTAGCAAGGCAGTTCAATGTGCTAAAATGTTACAGCAAACATTAGCTTTAGTCATGTTTTATTTCACAAAATTTACTCTAAATATCTTAACTACACTTACTGTCAGTTTATTCAACTAAGATGTTAAGACAGAGAGAAAGTTTTTATTTACATTTCCTTAAATAACATCTATACCCCATGGTGAGACTTTTATCCAATGATAAAAGAAAATTTAATCTCTGTTATATGTACCTTGGAATACTTATTTTTGTCGTTTCAAGCACCTTGATAATTCCCTTTTTATGCTCATAAATGCAAAACTTTATTACTTAGATGTTTATAAATCATTCCATTTGTGTTTTCTCTTTTAACAGCCTTGCAAGAAATCTCGCAAAGATGTCAAGCAGATCACAAACTATTTCCCGCCTGTTCCTAAACCTGTGGAGAAACCCTTCTCTCCTCCTCGCTCCAATAATATCATGGACTACTTTAGTCGAAAGACTCCTTCTTCTAAAAATAAATCAAGTCCTCCACAGGACCTCAAAGAAAACAGTCAAAAACCTCCGCCTGAAGAGAAGCACACCAACGCAGAAGTGGGGAAAAAGTCATCTGAGAAACGGGGCAGAAAGACCAGCAGAACTGTGAGGAAACTTGTGCCGACTGAAGATGTTGGTGCCACCAATGACTGCCTGATTGTTGAAGAAACACAGGAAAGCAAAGACTCTACTACTTTAGATGCAACTGTCAGCCATGGGACCCTTGGAAGTGACACGGCAGCTTTGTTGTTAAAGCTCAGTGCAGAGACATGTGAATCAGAAATCTGCAAAACCGTCAGTGATGAGAAAACTGAAAGAGATTCCCCTCAACAGAAAGAGCCCAAATGTGAAAATACTGATGATGTAGAGCCAAAGCGGAACACTACAGCATTATCTCCAAGACTTGAAGTAAAACACAAAAAGGCAGCAAGAAAACCTACGAAGAGGCAGCAAAAAGAGTCAAAGCATCCAGAGCCAGAGGAGAAGGAAGCGGATAGATCACTTTGTGATGTTAGTAAGAACGTCAGCTTGGGTGAAACCTCTGTGCTGAACAGCAGTACTGTTACCATCTCCTTTGAGGATTTTGTGCGGAGTCAGAGTCAAAGCATAATAGAAGACCCAGGCGAAGAAGATGGTGGTAAAAACAAAGAAAAAGCAGAGGAATTAAATTGCGAGCAGCTGGATGTCGCCAAGGCTGAGGAAATTCTCGGCCCAGTCCAAATCTCACCCCGAACTCTGACCATTCAGGCCGAGGTGCATGCTGTTTCACCCAAACAGGAAAACATCAAAGCTGCGGGAAAGTTTGCTTCAATCTTCACCAGGAGAAAAGGAGCTGGTAGTCCTGCAGAGCCTGCTGCCTCTCCTCCAGTAGACGATGGACGCCAGCTTCCTTCTACTTCTTCAACCAGCAAACGAAGGTCCAACGTTGTTCTTCAAGAAGAGGATCTGGAGCTGGCTGTGATTGAGAGCGAATCAACTCCAAAGTGCAGTGAAGCCGAGAGGAAGCAGTTCATGGCTGCCTTCAAGCAGCCCAGTCTGGATGGGTCCAAGACTAAACCGGTTAAAAACCAAAGCAAACAGAAGCAACCTGAGGAGGAGACTGTGGAGGCTGCTGAGGATGGAGATGTTTCAGTTCCTTCTGCAGAGCAAGGCCCTCAGGAGAGCAAAACATCCAAAAAGAAAAGTGGGAAAAAGGGAAGAAACAAAGCTAGCAATAAGCAGGAAGCGATCCACACATCGCCTGCTGTAAAAGAAACTGAAGTTATAGCTGTAGAAGCAGAAGATGACAAAGAAGAACTTCCCATCACCTCAGCTCCTGCAGTTCCAGCTCTAAGGAGGTCCAGACGAGGGACTGTGGTTAGAAAATCACCTGAAAAAACCCCAACAACTCCTGTGAGGAAAACCAGGAGACAGAACGAGTCCAAGGAGACTTTAAATGCTGCTTCGCCTCAAATCAGCCCTGTGAAGATGTCCACACCGAAGACACGTAGGTCCAGACATGGTGTCTTTGTTGCACAGATGGTTTGTCCACCAGATGCAAATGAAAGTCCAATCAGGTAACACTTCATTTAATTAAGTAATTCAGTGAATGTGTCTAAAGCAGCTGAACTATTTTATTTTTTTATTTTTTTTTTAAAGAATTAGACTGAGTAGAATTCATAAAACGGTTCCAGCATCTAAGACTGAAAGTGGAAACGACATAACCACTTCTTCAAATAATAAAGTAAGTGATATTTTACTCAGAAATCAAATGCATTTAATTGTTTTTGTGACACTGATTCATAATTCCTGAACTGTGATTTCCTTTTAAGATGCTAAATGATTCCAAAAAAAGACAGCAAGCAAAGAAATTGGTGGAGAAAGCTAAAATGATTCAGCAAAGCAAGAAAACTATAGAGAAGGAAATGTTGAGGCGATCATGTCGAAATAAAACCTCCGTCAAGAAGAGCTACTGTGAAGATGAGGTAAAGTTTTATGGCTAATATAATATATTGTCAATATTGATAGTATTGTCAGTATTTATTAGGGATTATTTAAAAACAAGTTTTCTAAAAATCTAGTGCAAGATTGTACTTGTTAGTGGATTTTAAGACTTCTTTGGTTTGTCTTTTAGGATTCTGTTGTCTGCATTGAAGATTTGACCGATACTTCCCAGAATGCACCAGAAAAGACTAAAACCCAGAAGGCCTTGCGTAGCCTGAATGAAGTTCTTGGCAAAGCTGCACCGTCTGGCAAAGCTACTCCAGGTTGTTTTTTTTTTATTTTACCCTTTGTTAATTTTTTACCAATATTTTTAGTAATCTTGTGTGTTTTCTCTATATCGGACTCTAAAGTCACCTCGTTTGGCCAAGACAAGTCGGCCCGGAAGGCGTCGGCAGTGATTTCCATCTTTGATGACAGCAGTTGCGAAGGATCTGACAACTCTCAGGACGACGAGCAGTTCAGGGCGCGCAGGGAGTTCTTAAAGAGCGGTCTGCCTGAGTCTTTTAGGAAACGGATAGCAAAGACTGCTGCCACCAAGGAGGCCTACTCTGCCTCCTCTTCATTCTTTCAGCCGGTCTCACACACAACACAATCACCTATCGGTAGGATTCTCAGTCCCAGATGTCTACAGTGTCCTCCTATAGCCATGGAATGTTGAACTGAGCTTATTTTTCTGTGTAATGACAGGTTGTTCTCTGTGGAGTCTGCCTTGGCCTGAATCCTCATTGTTGGGTCATTTAAAGGACCTTTGGAGCCACAAACCAAACCCACCTCTATCTATTAGTGGATCTCTGTGTGTAAAGACAGAACCAGCCTGTAGAAATGCTTATGAAAAGGTTTAATATAATTCCTATTGATCTCATTCTTATTATGCCCATTTCTAAGTTTGCTTTAGTTTTTTTTTTTTTATCTTGCGTAGTTTTGAATTAACAGCATAATTTATTTTTAGGCGTCAGTTTGGAAACCTGAGATCTCTGAAAGTGATCGTCAGCTTCTGATGACTGAGTTCTGCTCCAAAAACCCTCACTTTCCAGCGCAGACGGTTTTCACTCGCCTCCAAAAACGACGAGCCGACCATCAGCAGCAGTCAGCAGCTTCAGGTCGGTCTTTACAATTACTACTACGTGCCTTTTTTGATATTAAACACAGAACAAGTTTAATTTTCTTTGTAGAAAAAATTATTTCTCCAAGTCTGTTGCAATTTTAATGAGCTAGTTTGTGTCAATGTATCCTTTTGTGTGTTAAAAGTAAAGAAAAATGTGGAAACAATAAGAACAAATTTATATAAAATACAATAATATAGATGGTGTAATTATTTTTTTAAGAAGCCCAATGCTATTTTGTACCTTAAAAACATCCTACAAATGAAAAGAATAAATTATGCTGTATTGTTGGCTGCTTAAAGTCACATTTCACTCTGTTTAAAAAGAAAACAACTCTAGACTGCAAGAAAAAGGCGCTGTTTTTGGCAAAAATCTGATTTCCTTCGGTAGTGAGTGGCTTCTGTCACTTAACCACAGTGTGGTTGCTCTGTCAAGAGTTATTATAGAAAAGATTATAATAGCCCTCTTTATATTTTACTCTTCAGCGTAACGTATTCATGCATTATTGTCTCAGAGAAAGATTGTCCCTGATTTAGGGCAACAACTTCTCATCAGGAAACGTTTTTCTCTATTGAGAAAATAAACTTTTCTTGCACTGGTTGTTGTAAGTTTGATAAATGTATTGCAGTGGAAATGTTGTGTTGTTACTTGTTAGTCCTTACTAAAAAAAAAAAAAAAACTAGTATAAAAATTTTTCACATCCTCCTTGTCTGGACACAGAGCCTCCCAAGGGATCAAGCTTCACACTTGATCAAGTTAACTTGCTGTGTTAAACGGCAAAATATCCAGTTTTCACTGTACTTCAACATTATTATTCTGTTTCAATATCTTCAGTATTTAGACTAGATTAAAGTTTTCCTACATCTTTTTAATTTATTTTCAAATTAGTCACCTATGAGATTATGTGTCTATTGTCCTTAACTTATTTCCTTATTGTGTGAAATTATTAGAGCCAGAATCTGTGACCATCGAAGACTCCTGTGTTTTGGTGCGTGATGAAGCTGTTGGAGGGAAGAGGAAGAGGAGAGAGGATGAGAGGGAGAATAATGTGAAGGTGGCTAAGAAGCAGAAGTCCAACCATTCAGAGAACGTCTCCCCAGCTGAGCAGAAGCCTCCTAGAAGGGGAGGCCGAACCAGACGAGGTCAGAGATCCAGAATGAAGGAGGAAGAGGACGAGATGAAGGAGAAAACCAATCCTAAACTGAACTCAGCTCCCATCCCCTCTGGAGAGGATTCTGTTGTTGTAGTGGACGACTTAACTTTGGAAGCAGACACTAAAATAAAAGGTGCGTTCCACTATAATCTATCATGTTTATCAAATCATATTGGTGTAAGAACAGAAAAACAGTGTATTTAAAAACCTTCCATTGGTTGTTCTTTGTATGTAAAATATCAGAACATCGGTCCTTCAGGACTGATGTTGACCAGCCATGGTTTATCCCTTGAAACTGACTGTAGTTTTTCCTCAGAATCAGTGAAGGAGGAATTGTTGTGGACTGATAAATATCAGCCACAATTCTCTGCTGACATCATAGACAACACCCCCGCAGTGAAGAGGCTTTGTAGGTGAGGAATCCAACCAGCAGCTCCTGGATTTGTATTTTACTCTCACGGTTATGAGTCAAACAGTGTTTCACAAAATTATTTATTGCCCTTGAACTTGAACATTTGTAATGTCACAGAACTTCCTTCAAAGTTGAACCACTTGGTTGCTAATCTTATGTCCCTCATTGCACGGCATGTTTTTTAATTTTTCTTTTTGTTGTTTAAGTTGGATTAAAGAATGCATCTGTGATACAGTGTTCGTCTTCATGACAATGTTTGTTAGCTAATGTTTTCTATCAACCCTCTCATGCCTTCACAGAACAGCTGATTTTATGTTAAGATTATTTTCACACTTATGGTGACTATTAATTTTGTGACTCCTGAAGGCTGTCGGTTGTGCTTGATTTTATTTAAGGGTTTTACAGTAAAAGTGGAACGCCTTTGCATGTGACACAATGAAAATTACTTTTTGCATCTAATTCAGTTGATTTCATGTTGGTGTACAACATGAAATCCCAATAATATACAATGTAGTTGTAATGTAACAGAATATAGAAATACTTATGTAAAGTGTGTAACACAGATTTTTTGGTAATATTTGTTCTTTCTTTCGCTAGTTGGCTTAAAGATTGGAAACTTCGTGCCGACAGAGATGAGAGAAAAAATCAGAAGAATAAGAAACAAGAAGAGGGCAGCTTTGGTGACAGATTTTGTTTCCACTATTGGCTTCCTCTGTTTGCAGTAGGTTTGTTTTTAATGCATGACATTTTTTATATTTTCAGATTCAGAATGGGACTGTGGAGATGTGGACTACCAGGACGCAGAGGACACTCTATGTAACACGGTGCTCATCACTGGACCCACTGGAGTTGGAAAAACTGCTGCGGTTTACGCTTGCGCCCAAGAGCTGGGCTTCAAGGTAGACATTCAACACATATAAAGAACAGAAACAGTAAATATGCCACTTCCTCATTTCTTAATTTACCCTCTTAAGGTGTTTGAAGTGAACGCTTCATCTCAGCGAAGCGGCCGTCTTATTCTGTCCCAGCTGAAGGAGGCGACTCAGTCCCACCAGGTGGACAATCAGGGGGTCAATGCCCACAAACCGACCTACTTCAACAGCTATGGACTGAGCAGCAGCACCGGCTCTGTCAGGCCGGGATCTTCTCCAAGTATGAACAATTTTGTAAACTAATAACACTCAATCTCATTTTTGTGCAGTAAAAAAAATGTGTTCTTCATTTTTTAGGAAGGGTTAGCTCTCCTCGCAAGGTGTTTTCATCTCCAAGGAAAAATCCTCAGTCACCAAGAGGAGTTAAAAAAGGAGGCCTTGCTCCAACTTCTTTAGCCAAGTTCTTTAAAATGGGGCAACCAGCCAACAAAGAGCCACAAAAACCTGAACAGACTGGTAATGGCTGTGAATTTTTCACTTTTTAAATGAATCTACGATGTTTGGTTGTTTTATCACATTATAACCACAAACTTTCCTGATCCATTTATATAGCACCTTCCAAGAAAGCCATAAAAGCCAATGAGAGTATTGATAAAAACAAATCTCCAGCAATCAGCAGCCCTAAACAACAAAGCAGTGAGGAACAGAGCAAGAAGACGGCCACATCGCTCATCCTGTTTGAAGAAGTTGATGTTATTTTTGATGATGACTCAGGATTTCTTGCTGCTATCAAGACGTTCATGAGCACTACCAAGAGGCCAGTCATCCTCACCACCAGCGGTTAGTATGAGTAAACTGTTAATGTCTTGCAGCTTGATCTGTTGATAATAACTATCTTTGCACAATCTTTGCTGTTTTTCAGATCCTGCTTTCAGTGCGACGTTTGACGGAAGCTTTGAAGAGATTCATTTTAAAAAGCCTTCAGTGGTAAGTGGAGAGCTTTTAGTCACATTACCTGCATACACGTGCAGATTTAAAGAGCTTGAATTGAACTGTCCTGATTCTGCTCTGCAGGTGAATGTGAGCAGCTACCTACAGCTCGTCTGTTTAGCTGAGGACATGAGGACTCATCCGTCAGACATCAGCTCTCTGCTCAAACTCAACGGCTGCGACATCAGGCAGAGCTTACTGCAGCTTCAGTTCTGGGCTCGGAGCGCAGGAGGGCGTCAGTCAACAAGGCCGCTGGTTCAAACTGGCCAAAATGGTAAAGATGAAACCAAAGCTGTAACTCTATAAATTTGTGTTTAATTTAATGGGATTAAATTTATCTGAATATGTTTTCCTTTTTTTGCACAGAAATCGAACTGAAACCAGAAGCAGCTGATAAATCTGTGACCGTCACATCCAGCCTCCCTCCCTGGGATGCCGGCTGCACTGAGAGCAAGCTGGGCCTGCTGAATATTGAGCCTGACGGAGACATCTGGGAGCTGCTCAGGGTAAACTTTGCATGGATCAAAACCCCTGCTTGAAGCGGCACTGCACAATGAATACAAACACTAAAACCACTAAACCAAAAAGAAAGGAGAAATACACCTAAAATTACTATAAAAATAACAGCAGGATATTACAACAGAAAAAGAAAATTGTTCACCGGTACAAGTTGACCGCTAATTTAAGCTGGGAATCCAAAATACACTCATCTACTCTTTTTATTTCATTCTGATCAACAACAACAAAATGACTGACTTTGCATCTGAATTGTATTTACACCCCAGTGTAATTGAATGTAATGGATCATTAGTAACAAGTTTCTAGACACTTCCAAAAGCAGAATTTAAGTTACATGGGGATTTTCGTCTCCATTGAATAAATGGATTCAAACTAAAGTTAGTTTATTGTGTTGCTTTTGGCACATTCTTATCAAGTCTCATAAGATATAATAGGAGGGTGGTGTATAATGCAGTAGGAAATTGATTTAGCTCAATTTGTGTGGTTAAACTCTGGTGTTTTGTTTCAACAGAACCAGAATTTAATAAAGGAGGCGGTTTGCTTGGAGCTTCTTGCAGAGAGCCGGCGGCGAGGAGTTGATCTGTTCTATTCCAACATGGAGAAACTCTTACCTCTACCTCTGACACAGCTATCTACCTCTAAGATCTATAAACCTAAGTACTGTCTTCCTGAATCAGACCTTCGATCTGTGAGTCCTAAACAGCAGCTATCATCTTCGTCCCTGCAGTCGGACATGCTGCCTCCCGGTGTCGGCTTATTGCACGCTGCAGAGTCAGCTGATTTGTCAGACAGCTGCAGCCCAGTTAAAGTGTCCAGCAGAATGAAGAAGAATAAAAAACGGCACCACCACGCCATCAGGGACGGGTTGAACTCTGATTCAGACTCAGAAGATGGATTTCCGTCTCTCTCCAAAAGGCAGAATGATCCTCACACAGAAAAAGTCAAAGAGAGAGTTGTTTCTGAAAGGGTGAAAAGGAAGCCACTGACTGCAGAGGAGCAAATAAAAAACGTTCCAGTCTCTCAGTGTCTTCAATCCATAGCCGACTTCTGGGATAACATGTCCTATGTGGATTCATCCCTTTGTTTTCACCCTGATGGGTTGAACAGTTACAGAAGATCATCGTTTAGTGCCATCATTAAAGATGGGATGAGCGATGAGTCGAGAGTTGAAGACAGGAAAGAAAGCTGGTCCACAGGAAGTTGTGTTTTTATCCAGGCTGCTGTGGAGGCTCTGAGCTTCCACAAGTGTCAGGCTTCAGTAGCTGAGGCCTGGGATAAAGTGCAGCAGCTAGAGGGAGATCTGAGGAAAGAGGCTGCAGAGGAACTCACTCTTCCTGTGGCTTCACATCGAGAAGATTACAGTTTCACCCAGGATGGACTCAGCCATCCACAGTAAGTTTCTACACCATCGTGGCCTCTTTGAAACCCAACAAACACAAGTTTATGTTACTAAAAAGCAGTGTCCTGTTTTTCAGGTTAGCCCTGCAGAGAACAGAAGTGATGGAAAATCTGTTTGATAAAGTTTTTGGCACTCTTGGCAACACACAGGCAGCAGCTTTGGATTATTTGCCTACAATGCGCACCATCTGCAGATCAGAGCAGCTGAAGGAGCAAGGAAAAGTTAAGAGAAGGTAACTTTTCCTGCACTACAGGATGTATAGATAAGTGTAAAAGAAAGAGTTAGTTTATATGAAAATAATCTTTTGCATCTGTCTCATGTCTTCTCTCCAGGTTTCTTCACTATCTTGATGCAATCCACTTGGGTCTTGAGAAAAGCACTCAACAGTTTCTTGCTGAAGACTTCCCCTAATTCACTCAGATTGTTTCATGTGCCACAAATGCATAGATTTAAGAACCTCGATCTCTGGTTCTTAAATCTATGGTAGAAATAACATGAATTGTGGCGTCTGGGGCTGTAGATGGCTGCAGCAACATGCTGGTGTTGGCTTCATTCTGACTGACCTCACAGATTGCTGGCTCTTGTGTGCACAAATATGATTGTTTGCACTTATTTTACCAACATTTAAATCTTTTAATACATAAAATCCCTGAAATTTAGAGCACACAACTAAATAACCTCAGATTTTACATCTTTTGGTGCTTTGAAAGCTTTATATGAAATTTAACTGGAATCTGGGGGTTTTGTACAGTAGTTGTTGTTTTTTTATTAGTGCTTTGGATTTTGAAAACTTTTAACAAATACTCTGTTAAACATGTGGAACTTTTTTATGACTGTAAGAAATAAAACTGTAAAACACAATCTGCTTCTATATTTGTAAAGGCTGTCACTTACAATCTTGCTTCCTGCAGTTTATTATAGATAAGCAGCTTCTAACAGGAAGCTTTGAATGTCACATTCATCATTGATTCTTTCAGTGATTTTTTTTTCTGCCTTAAATATGTATAAAAGTTTCCAGTTGGTTTTTGTTGTGAACAAATAAAGGCTTAACCCAACTAAACAATTGCGTGGTGTCTGCATGTGCAAAGGCTGTGAAAGTAATTTCAGCCTTTGAATTTTTCAATTTTTTTCTTTATAGACACTTTTGCACACCACATTTAAAGATATTTATTACAAATATGCTAAAGTGTGCACTTGTATTCATCATCTGAGTTGCTAGTTTGTGGAATTACCTTTAGTTGCAGCTTTTCACAAATCAAGTCAGATTTTTGCCTGTATTTGCAAACTTAGTCATGATGAATTTGTGAGCATAAAGTTTCTCTACAAATTTTCATTTATGTAACTCAACAACCTTGGCAGAACAGATGAATTCCTGGAAAGCATTTTAATTATGGGTTTTAAAGTTAAGAGGACAGGAAAAACTTGCACACCTTTCAGATGCTTGTAGAATAAGGCACTTAAGTTCTTTGTGTTGGCCTATAACATAAAATCCATAGTCCTTGAATGTAAGGTGAGGAAAATATGAAAAAGTTCAAGGAAATGTTTTTACAAGGCACCATAAGATTGCAGATTGGAAGACAGGGCTGTCATGTGGCTGACGTTACAACAATGTTAGAGGCGGGCTATAACAAAAGGACAACCTCCAGCTACAAAAACACCAATTGTTTCCAACAGACAGAACAACAACTGGACACGCTCCAGAGGAGGGAGGAGGTGTGTGAGTTTGCGCTTCTGATCGTGTCGAAACATCCAACGAGCGTCTGCAAGTTCCACTTTCATGTGGATGTTGTTTCAGCCGCAGCTCTCCACGTCTTTAACTATGCGACCAACATGAGCGATACGGACCGCGGGACTGAGCGCCGAAAAAGAGGAGACCCAAACGTGGTGCCGAAATGACAAACGAGCGAAACAAAAAGATTTTACTGGACCTGGTGAAGCAGCCGGAGAACAGCCGCTGCGCTGACTGCGGCGCGCCGGGTGTGTACAATAATACTTTTTCCCTTCTCAGTCATTGCTGTTGGATTTTAACTCAATTTACTGTATCTAGAAACAAATATGTTAAAATATATCATGGGTTTACTCTATCAGTGATATTTTTCTAATGGGGTTAATCTTTGTAGCCACTTTTATTATAACAGCTGAACAAACTCAGGTAAATACAGTGGAAATTAAATATTCTATGGTCTAATAACTTAGAATGTTATTATTTTTGGTCCTGGATTTGCCAGTAATGATAAATAAATCAAGTTATTAAATTTTCACTTTAAAATACAAAATTGTTAAATGAAATTTGAGCTATTCTTATTCTTATCTTTTCATTTAAAAAAGTAGATAAACACAAAAGTTTGGTGAGTTTGGATGAGGGATAAGGACGATAACTAAGCATCATGTGGAATATACTCTACCATATATGGAAATTGACGTCACATAGTGAATCATATAATTTGCTGGCCAAGAAGAAATGTAAAAGATGTCAGAATGTGAAAAAACTGGTTATTAAAAACATATAATTAGTGTGACTGGAACAAGGTAGTTGCTAAGTTTGTTGTGGTTAAAAAAAAAATGTTGATGTTAGTTTGGCTGGAGAGATAAAAACAAATTGTGCTGGTTCTTCATAGTAAATTGCATTTTCAAATCTCTAGTTTGAAATACAGCAAGATATCTACCTGCAGTCAGAATTTTGACTGTGAAAGTCGAAGGTCACCCAGCAACTCCATGTTCCGTATCCGTTATTGATCCTGTTCATATGAAACTATGACAGGGGAAGGTGTAAATGATATATGAGCAATTATAGCACCTCAACTCATTAGCATACATAGTGCTGTACCTTGTGTACATGTTCATCAGTGTTTGAATACATAAATAGGAAAATTATTCTCATTTTAGAACTTGGAACTAGAACACGCTCAATTTAGCATTTCTCATTTACTTGAGAGTCTTGGAGGAGGCGCAAGTTTAATTCTGCACAACCAGACTTAGAATAAGGCAATCTCTAGAATCTAATTAATTGTATTGTGAATGAAAGGTTTTCCCAGTTGAGGTACTCAGCAAAAATTATTTTACTCATTTTTACTTGATACACTTTTCAATGTATGAAAGCTTTCTTTTGTATGTGTAAAACTGTAACATTTGTCCACCTATCTTGCGTGATTTTCTTGGGAGGCCCTAAACACCCTCATAATCTGCTTATACCTTGAGCTGGCCCTGGTTTTGACATAAACAAAATCTTCTTGTGCTCCTCCCAGAGCCAGATTGGGCGTCCTACAAGATCGGTGTGTTTGTATGCCTGAACTGCTCTGGGATCCACCGCAGCCTGTCCAGCCGGGTCAAATCCATACGGCTAGACTTCTGGGAGGATGACCTGGTTGAGGTATGAGCTTCCTCTCTCTAAAGATCCATTTTTTATATATTTCTAAAGAAACACTAATTGTTTGTAACTTTCACCTTAAAGTTCATGAAATCCAACGGGAATGAAAATGCCCGAGCTGTGTATGAGAAAGCCGTTCCACCGTACTACTACCGACCTCTGGAAAATGACTGCAAGTAAGTATTCATACAGTTCGGTGAGGCTCTTTTTCTGATGTCCCAATTGTGGATTATTTGGTAGTGTATGATGGACAACAGACTGCTGACATGGCGCAACCACAGAAAATAGAGAGAAGTGCAACTGCAGGCTGTAGAAGTGAAATGTGCATGAAAGCCTGCTGCTAGATCACAGGTGAAAGATGCAGGTTTTTGTGGTTTTACTACAGAAAAATATGTGAGACTGTTTCCACATTTTGAACTTCAGCGTCCTGAGGGATCAATGGATCCGAGCTAAATATCAGAGGATGGAGTTCAACGGGGAAACGAAGTATCCACCTCTGGCTTACACAACAGGTGAGAAATTGATTCCCTATGGGCACGAATGAGAACATAAAGCCTACTATTGTTATCCTGTTTGAGCAAAAGTTATGCTGGTAGTGTGCTTCCTCATACCAAACTGTGTTAGGAAAACCAGTTTTAATGATGATAACAGATGGTGGGGTATTGATTTATTATTCATTGGCAAAACAATTAGTTTCCCTCCTGAGAACAATCTGTGTACCTTTTCTTTCTCACAGGCTTCCATGAAGGAATTCTGTGGAAGAAAGGGAAAGATAACATGCAGTTTCAGAAGAGGAAGTTTGTGCTGTCAGAACAGGAATTCACCCTGTCGTACTACAACAAGGAAGATGTGAGTTTCCAGCTGCTCGGGTGCAAAAAGAACAAAACAATAGATTTTTTTTTCTAACAAGCTTAATACAATACCTCTCAAAAACATTCATATCCTTGAAATGGTTTAGATGTATGTCTCAATGCATTTGAGACTTGGGGTGGATTTCTTTTCAAAGACCAACACAAAGTGATGCATAACTGTGACTTGAAAGAAGAATGATTTCTGGGTTTTACAAACAAATGGGATCGTGAAGATCAAGGAACACAGTAAAGGAATAAAAATGTAGAGAGGTTTAAAGCAGGGTTAGGTAATAAAACTATCTTCCACACTTTGAAAATCTCACAGAGATTGAAAAAGCTACCAAGACATTACCATCCACAGGAACTGACTGGTCGTGTAAGGAAAGCATTTATCAGAGAATCAGCTTAGAGTTATGTAAGGGACACAGTGGACATGTTCTGGTCTAGTGAAAAAAATGCAAGTTTCTGGCCCACATAAAAAAATTCAATATGTGGTAAAAAAAAAAAAAAAAAAACTGCCATGGTAAAACATGGTGGTGGCAGCATCACACTGTGGGGATGCTTTCATCTCAGAGCAAATTGCCTTCCCCACAGTGTGGGGAAATTGCTTTCCATTGATATCAATGATATCATTGATATCATTGATATCAATGATATCAATAATATCGGTGGGGATGCAGATGATATCTGCATCCCCACCGATATTATTGATATCAATGCAGATATCAATCCCTATCTGCATTGATAGGGATCTGATCAGAGTTGATACAATGATAGATGGCGCTTAACAGAAAAAGCTACTACCCAAAACATCCAGACAGAGCTACAATTAACTGGTTTAGATCCATATGTTAGAATGGTGCAGTCAAAGTCCAGACCTGAATGCAGTTAGAAATTTTTGCAAGACTTGAAAATTGATATTAACAGACTCTCTCCATCCAGTTTCACAGAGTTTGAGCTATTTTTCTAAAAAGAATGGGCATAAATGTCAGTCTTTGCATGTGTGAAGCTGATGGAGAATTGCAAATGTAATAGCAGCAAAATATGGCTCTACAAAATATTGGCAAACACTGAATACAAAAATGTGCACATTCATGTTACTTTCCTACATTGCTGAAGTACTTCATCATTCCTGTCATTTAGGAGTCAAAAGGCCCTAAAGCTGTAATCTCCATCAAGGATCTGAACGCCACCTTTCAGCCACAGAAGATCGGTCATTCTCATGGGCTGCAGATTACATACCAGGATGAAAATAAAACCAGGAACCTCTATGTCTATCACGAGAGCGCTGAGGTGAAGCTGCATGATCATAAAACTGAGATCTATTGTGTTTATTGTTTTAAAACTGGTTTTGGAGTTTTACATATTGATCCTGGCTCCTTTTTGTGCTTCAGGAAATAGTTATCTGGTACAACTCCATCCGCGCTGCTCGCTATGCATACCTGAAGACCGCATATCCGACTGGAAGCGATGAGGATGTAAGACTTGACTCACCCTGAATTGCTCACATTCCTGTCTGGCACTTTTAATCAATCCTTTCAAGTCTATAACTCTTTTCTCATTTTTGAGAGTAATTTGCCACGCATTTATAAGCTTTACCGAGTATCTCGAATTTGATTTGAATAAAACGATCAAGTAAAAGAGTTTTAATTATCTTTTTGTGACAGCTTGTGCCATTGATAACAAGAAATTACCTAAAAGAGGGGTACATGGAGAAGACGGGGCCTTTGGTGAGTCATAAAGAGCATCACATTGTTATGTGTTTTGATTAATTACTCCTTTTTTGCAAAGCTTGTTCTTTTATCAGTGGAGCATTTCATTTCCAGTCATCCATTAGCTATTTTTGATGTTATTTGCTCTGAGATGTACATTTGAATGTTTCTGTTCCTCTTTCACACATAGACATAGACACACACACTCACACTAACACCATAATAACTACACAGTAGGTAACTTTGGGTTAAATACAATTTATGTTTAAACAGCAGAAGGAGTCTTTCAAAAAGCGCTGGTTTATTTTGGACTCTCAAAACAGGAAGCTGCTCTACTTCAAAGACCAACTGGTACAGACCACACTTCTTGTAACTCTATTACCAGCCTACTGCACTGTAGATATCCGGCATCAAAATTCTGATTAATTTGAATATCTTTTCAAATCGTTGTTGCTAAAACAGGATGCAGAGGAGTTAGGGGTCATTTTCATCGGGACAGAGAGCAACGGCTACTCCGTGAAGGAGTGTGTCCCGAAGCACACGCGGGGCAACAAGTGGAAGTGCGGCATCATGGTGGAGACGCCAGAGCGGCAGTTTGTGTTCATGTGCGAGCAGGAGAGGGAGCAGAAACAGTGGCTTAACGTCCTGAGAAAGGTGCTGTCCAGGCCCATGTCACCGCAAGATTACACCGGTAAGAGAAGGAGGCCAGGAGTGTGTCTGCGAAACACAGAGCAGATTGTTCTTCTCAGAGATAATGTTGTTGATTGGATCAGAAGAAGGGATGTAAAATTAGAACAGAAAAACTGTTCTCAAAAATATTCTTTAATCTTTTTCTAAGCAAAATCTGACAATTGCTGGTGTAATTTTGATTTCGTATGAGTTAGCGAAAATCCACAATAAATTCAAATTGTACACTAATTTCTTGTTTTAATGCGGTATAATGTGCTATTAAAGCAATACATCATGAAAAGCATATTTTCGCAGAATAAGAGTGTATGCAAATTTTTGACTAGGACTATGTGTTTAAAATGAAAAGATTTGAAAGGTGATGCTTTGTCACAAGTTTAATCATGAACAGGCTGAAAGCTGAAATGGTTGAAAGTAACTAAACTTTTAGGGTTTTCTTTGTAATTTCCGTAATAGTTTTTAATTGACCTGTGCTAACTACTGGTTGCACATTTTGTATTGTGCCATTTTGAGCCCTGACTAATTTCCTTTTCACAACCCACACCCTATGGACCCGAGGTCAGGCTCCCATGCTTTCATTGTAAATTTAAAATGCAGAGGTTAAAAGGCTTTCAAACTGGTTTAGGCAAACTGTGAGTGAGGAAAAAAAAATCTATTAAAGAGACATGTTTTCACGTATGAACAGTTTGCTCAGTAGAGAAACAGTCAAAAATAAAAGGAAGACTAATGTTGTCTGGCACCAATAATGCTCAGTTCTGTAATTTCTTATGTCAGCTAGATTGCAATACATGCCACCCGGATTGCTGATTTTATTGGTTGCCAATTCAATTAAGGAAAACAAACAAAGCCCATTGTCTAAATGAATTTACATTCTGTTTCAATGTATGTTACTCTGAATATTCCTCCATGTAATTATGAATAATTTCACTCTACAAAAGAGTTATAAATGTGTATTTTGTCCACAAAATATAATGGAAATTACTCTACAGAAAAGATTTATTTAGCCAATTTCTAAAGTTTTGACCTTTGTTTTTCCAGCTCAAGCCCATGTAAGGCATAAGAGATGAACCATAAAGAATTGCAACAGCAGAGATGATCATGAGAAGACTGCATCCATGACCTAAATGGCTAAACTTCTGTCACTGCACTGAATCAGACATGACACCGAATAATAACTTCCTGTTATAAGCTCACACTAGCATGATACTCAGTCCTTGGTTTAAAAAAGCCACATCAATATAATCTGATATTACATCGGTACTGTCTGTGGCACTGTTGCTCCATATCACCATGCTAACTCGACATTTCTTGATTTCTAATTATTTGAAAAAGAATTCCACAAATATTTATTTTTATTGGGCTAATAACATTAAATTAAATGTGTTGAAAATGTACTTATTGACAATTATGCTCAGAAAAATAAATGACTTTTTTATATATAAGGTGTGTCTTAACTGCTGTTAAAAATGTGTATGAGAAAAAGATGATTTGTGAAAAAAATTATATTGTATATATTTGTCTTTATAAATACGTTTCTCTTTTTTAAACGCTCTTGTATAAATTATATTTTTTGATACATGCTTTATGGCTGTCATTTGATGCAGAGCCAGTTTTCTGCAGCTTGTTTTTTGTGTTTAAGCGCCCCCTGTGGTAAGTGCTTTACTACCACTGTAGGAATACCTACCAAATATTTCTACATGAATATATGAGATTAGGCCTCATATATTCTCGGTTCGCCTTTTAGAGGAGCTTAACGAGGGGACATTTAATGCAAGAACCGCCGCTGGAAGTAGCCGTTCTAAATTGAAACTGTTCGCTGGATATTGTTGAAGTAATCCGCGTGCATTTCCACACTTTGACGCCAGAGGGCAGCATAACCGCTTATTATATTTGGGCTTTGAGAGTTTTGTCCCACATGGCTCACTGTAGCAGCCCGGTGTTGGAGGTCGGGCATGCTCCTGAAACGTCCACTGCGAACTGATCCACTGGCGCCGAAATGAGCGCGATTAAGATAAGAATTCACACAAACAAGACACGGGAACGCTTTTAAATCGTATTTTTGCTCCACTGTTAACCCGCGACTTGACGCAAAGCGTGGAGGAACCGCAGAAGAGCTTTGGGAAGTGCCCGTCCGTTTTGTCCTACAAAGGCGGCGGGTGTTTGACAGCGGGAGGGCCCGACGTTAGGAAACCGCTGCGGCTGGAGGAGGAGGAGGCGGCAGAAGAAGGAGGAAGGCTCTCTGAAGACTCAATGAAACATTAAGGAGCCATTTCTGCTGAGGGAAGCGAGCTGAATCATGAGGAAGGACGTGAGGATACTCCTTGTTGGAGAACGTAAGTAGAGGGATGTAGTCGGTAAATATGGCAGACTGATAAAATGAGCTAGAGGTTATTGCTAACTGAGAGAGGCTCTGAAATCCATCCGGTTAGCATGGATTCTTTTAATAACATGCGAGTATATGATGTATGAAGGGATTATTGCCTAATTTTCCATTTTAGGTGAGGCTACTAGCTTTTTAATTGTTTACTGATTATTGTAAATTTAGAAACGGACTCTTCCATAGTCGCCATATATCTTTAATTAGTTAAATTTGTACTCATTTTACCCAGATTTCTGGCTCTTGTACAAATAAACACAAATATTTAAACCGTTTTGTTTGTCTACCTTTTAGTCAAAACATGTTGGCAACATTTTCTAATGTAACAATAATTCTATTTGAAGAAGCACCATTTTTGTGTCTTAAAAATTAAGGTTAGCTGAAAAGCATTTCAAAGAGCAAAATTATGGGATGGTTTGTGTCCCATAATTAAAAAAAAAAAAAATCAGTAAAAAATGCCCCAATTTCCATTTTAAACATAGCTCCACAATGCAAATCCTGAATTTTCAGCTTTTTTAATGGTCAAAGTAGTGTTATTTGACTTGTAACTGCCATTTTATTCATTCATAGTATTATGTTAATGTCACCATTTAAAAACAGCCACAGGAAATGTTCTGCCTTGAAACAAAAAGGCATTCGTCTTGTTATAGTTCTTAGTGTAACAAAATGTTGAAGCTTTGATTTATTTCCAGTTTTTGATGGAAACGGGACATTACATACGCAGGTTATTAAAGCCATATATGTCAAACCAGTTTCTTTTTTGGTTTACAGGTGCTTGAAAATATGAAAAAAGACTATTATGGTTGTTTTAAAAATCTAACACTCATCTTCAGTTACAGCTATGTCATAATAAATGCTCAGTAAGATGCACAATGAATACAGTCCTGGGGATATTTTCATTACAAAGATGCACCAATTAAATATTTTCCTCCTGATTCTGAATGAAGGTTTCCTCTGAGGTCTGACCTGCTGATTACAGCCGATTTAGATGAAGAAAAGATTGAACCTATTTGTGCATCAGAGTGTATAGCCCCAACCTTTACCTAATTTTTATTGAACTGAAATAAGTGCATAAAAGTAGATGCTGTTGGTTAAAGCTACTGTAGATCAGTATAATGGAAGTTGTTTGATGCATTTGATGGATGTAAAAGAAATATCAAGATTATTCAGTGTTTGACCAGATGATCACAGGGGAAATGATCAGATTTCTGTTTTAAACACAATTGTATTATTTTGTTTACTTCCTGGAATGAAATAATATCTGAATGGCACATAAATTGGCTGCACATTAGGCTTTAACTAAAACCCATGACTCGAAGATATTAACATGTTTAATATGGATTAGTTATGTATGTAAAATATCATTCACATTTCATTTACTTTGACAAACTGTTCTCTAGTTGGCACAAGTTATTCTGGGTAAGTAACAGTGTAATATCAGAGTCCCAGCTTTTCCCCCCCAAACTTTGCAGGTATTGAATCAAGTCCTACTAAACTTTCCTTCACCTGGTTTGTTTGTTCTCCTGACACGTTGTCAGACCTATTTATATTTCATCGCTCCATTTGGCGAGTAGGACTGTTACTGAGAGCAGGGCGGCCAAACACTACGTGACAACTGAAGTGGAGTTACTCAGCTGACTGAGAGGCAGGCAGTTGTAAAATATAATCATATAGATTCATTTTTTTTAAGCTTTTTGCAACTTTTCATTTACTTTGTTGATTGGATGACAAACATATTTTTGTAGGTGAATGTGGTTTTGTATATTTTCTCAGTTTTAGCATTGATAATTGTTAAAACTGGAGGAGATATAAAAAAACAACAACTCTATTTTCTCCAAAAACTCTATTTTTACAACAAACATGTGAGAAACATAGATTAGAAAACATTTTTCTCCTCATTAATTTCAGTCAGTGGGAAATATTTTTTTTATATTTCAATTGATATGTATTTCTATCTATGTATATATCTATCCATCTGTCTATATATATCTATATATATAGATATATAGATATATAGATATATATATATATCTATCTATATATAGATATAGATAGATATAGATAGATATATATATATATATATCTATCTATATC
>CAEGAE010054712.1:0-18498 GCA_903067095.1 Girardinus metallicus
GGATTGTAAATAGTAACGTGTTAGAATACTTGTTACTGAAACAAGGGGTCAGATTAGAGTAACGCGTCACTGACATGGTGATGGCACAATTGTTTGAGACATTTCTGCTGAAGCTGTTTACTGATCTGTCAGGTTTCCGATATGCGTCCCCCCAATGACAGACTTGTTTCTACGCCCTTGCCAAGATCTACTTTTTCTCTCACCAGCCTGCTGAGATCTACCTCATGACACAAAGACACAAAAATTGTAAATTAAACTCTATTGACTTATTTTATATGCGAATATACATCCGTTATAGCAGAAATAATAAAGTGATAGAAAACCTAGTGCAGTTTCTTCCTCAGTGAGATTCTGACACTGGGAGGAGGTTACTGGTTCCTCAGGCAGAAGCTGGTTACAAACCACCTAACGCAGGCCAGAGGGTGTCAGTCAGTTATGGTAGATTTAATTTCACATAATTATCGCGGTAGAAGCCATTTGTTTGTTACTTAATGACATATATTTGTCTTATTTTATGTTTGTTGTTAATGATTTATACTCGCAGACGAACGAGGTAATTAGTCCAAGTTTTTGTCGTTTATTGAACATTCAGAAACTACAGTGGCTGTCATGCGCCACAGCAAGGTAAACAAAGGTAAAATAACCTAAGCAGGTGATCAACTCAAAACCACTCCTACCTTTTTACTCTCTGTCGTTTAAGCACACCCGTTGCTGTGGCAACTGCCTGCGCCCCGCAAGCCAAGCAGAGATTACGTTAAAAACGTGACATTCAGTCCGTTACGATATCAGGTTTCCAGGCTTGATATTTATTTCTCGATTATTAATAAGTCTCTCATGAACATGGCGGTGGTTGAGTAGCTGATTTTAACTCCTGCTTTGTTCGTCAGTCGGTCTTTGAGTCCCTTTTTTTTGTTCATGGAACCGAAACGCACTGAATTGCACAACACCTTGTTGAAACAATAATTACTGAGATTATTAATTTTAACACGTTTTGTTGAATTTTTTTAAAATTATTATTCTTTAATGAAGCTACAAACGTTTAGGATCTTAGTGAATATTTTTGATAAGCCGGTCAGAAGAGGAAGTGCTGGTCTCAGTGTCCTGGCGGCGTTCAGTTTGTCACCTACTGCCGAGATCGACTCAGAACCTTCCCTATCCTTGGTGAAAATACTGCACTGTAGGTTTCCTCCCACAGCCACAAATATTCTAGTAGTTTCTGCCTCAAATTAAATTACACATATTGAAAAAAAATTAACTCAAGAAGTGTAAATTAAAAAAAAAATCTCAAGAAATAATACTTTCAAACAAAATAATTAAATATAGGTTATATATTATAATCTACAATAATAGACATCACTATAGTGCTACCTGGTAGGAGAAGAAAGCCAGATCTGTCTGTTCGGTGTCTGTTTGTTGATAACATAGGTTCCATGGCCTCCACCCAACTTTACGGTCAACACACCACTCTGTGCACACATTCAGAACATACAGTTACACACTCCTTCATGTGTTAAACTTAAATTACAATCAAACATTTTTTTAGATGAAGTGAATGGCTGCCTATTTAGTTAACTATTTATTACAAGTGTCCATGTTAAAGTATCCTGGATAAATAAAAGCAGCCTGAACGGTTCTGATTGTACCATCCATCACATTTTAAACATAAAGGCGATCCATGGCCGGAGATCCAGGAGGGCTCCAGGGTGACAGAAAATGGTTGGAATTTGACAAACATCAACTGGTTTGGCTTAAATAGGAAATGAACTAAGAGATGCAGGTGAGGTTTTGTGAGCGTCCAGCTGCATCAAGGTAATATTTTTCTGTTTCTTGTGAAAGAGAGACATTTGCCACATGACAACTCCTTCATAATCATGAAGGAGTCTTCATGAACGTGCATGACTATTGTCATAAAGTGTCAGTTAATAAATAATGACACTTTTAATGCAAAGTCGATACTTTGTTTTAAAATACAAGTCATAATGCAACTTTGCATTAAAAGTGTCGTACCGAATGACAACATCCATCGAGAGCTGCAGATCACAACCTGATGAAGCCAACAGGACCACATCATCCGCAAAAAGCAGAGATGTGATCCTAAGGCCACCAAAATGGATCCCCTCAACACCTTGTCTGCGCCTAGAAATCCATCCATCCATTTTCTTCCGCTTATCCAGGGTCAGGTCGCGGGCGTAGCAGCTTAAGAAGGTAGGCCCAGACTTTCCTCTCCCCAGCCACTTTTTCCAGCTCTTCCAGGGGAATCCCAAGGCATTCCCAGGCCAGCCGAGAAACAGTCTCTCCAAAGTGTCCTGGGTCTTCCCTGGGGCCTACTCTCGGTGGGACGTGCCCGGAACACCTCACCAGGGAGGCGTCCAGGAGGCATCCTGACCAGATGCCCGAGCCACCTTAACTGGCTCCTCTCGATCTGAGTCCCTCCCGGATGACCGAGCTTCTCACCCTATCTCTAAAGGAGAGCACAGACACCCTACGGAGAAAACCCATTTCGGCTGCTTGTATCCGCGATCTCGTTCTTTTGGTCATGACCCAAAGCTCATGACCATAGATGAGGGTAGGAACGAAGATCGACCGGTAAATCAAGAGCCTCGCTTTTTGGCTCAGCTCTCTCTTCACCACGACGAACTGGTACAGCGACCGCTTCAAGGCAGACGCTGCACCAACCCGCCTGTCGATCTCCCGCTCCTATCTTCCCCCATTCGTCAACAAGATCGAATGGGGGAGGACACCCTCCCCAACCTGGAGAAGGCACTCTACCCTTTTCCAGCTCAAGAGCATGGCCTTGGATGGTTGGAGGCGCCGATCCCCATCACGGCTGCTTCACACTTGCAGTGTTCCACGGCTGAGAACCGATCCAGCGAGAGCTGCAGATCACGACCTGATGAAGCCAATAGGACCACATCATCCACAAAAAGCAGAAATGCAATTCTAAGGCCACCAAAATGGATCCCCTCAATACCTTGGCTGTGTCTAGAAATTCTGTCCATGAAAGTAATGAACAGAATCAGTGACAAAGGGAAGCCCTGGCAGAGTCCAACTCTCACCGGAAACTAGCCCAACTTACTGCCGGTAATACAGGGACCTGACAGCCCGTATCAAAGGGCCCATGCACCCTTCAAGACCCTGCTGAGGGTGTACAGCTGGTCTAATGTTCCACGACCAGGACGGAAACCACACTGCTCTCCCTGAATCTGAAGTTCAACTATTCAACAGACTCTCCTCTCCAGAACTGCCTCAACAATGGAGGCACGGAACACGGTCCACTCAAACTCTATGTCCCCCAAATCCCCAAGAACGTGTTCGAAGTTCTGTTGGAGATGGGAGTTAAAACTCCGTCTCACAGGAGACTCTGCCAGACGTTCCCAACAGACCCTCACAACAGGTTTGGGCCTGCCAGATCTGACCGGCATCCTCCCCCACCAATGGAGCCAACTCACCACCAGGTAGTGGTCAGTGGACAGCTCTGCACCTCTCTTCACCCGAGTGTCCAAGACATACGGCCGCAGATCCGATGAAATGATGACAAAGTCGGTCATCAAACTGCGACCTAGGATGTCCTGGTGCCAAGTGCACACATGGACATCCTTATGCCTGAACATGGTGTTCGTGATGGACAATCCATGACGAGCACAGAAGTCCAACAAAAGAACACCAGTCGAGTTCAGATCGGGGGGCCGTTCCTCCCAACCACACCCCTCCAGGTCTCACTGCCATTGCCCATGTGAGCACTGAAGTCCCCCAACATAATAAGCGAGTCCCCAGGAGGGGCACTCTCCAGTACCTCCTCCCAGGACTCCAAGAAGGGTGGGTAATCTAAACTGTCGTTTGGCCCGTAAACACAAACTGTCAGAACCAGTCCACCACCCATAGGCGGAGGGAGGCTACCCTCTCGTTTACCAGGGTAAATCCCAACGTACAGGCACCGAGATGGGGGGCAACAAGTATGGCAACAAGTATGCCCACTCCTGCCCAGCGCCTTTCACCATGGGCCACTCCAGAGTGGAAGTATGTCCAGCCCCTCTCATGGAGACTGGTTCCAGAACCAGAGCCATGCGTCGAGGCGAGACCAACTATTTCTAGCCAGAACCTCTCAATCTCACACACTCGCTCCGACTCCTTCCCCGCCAGACAGGTGACATTCCACGTCCCAAGAGCCAGCTTCTGCAACCAAGGATCAGACCGCCAGGGCCCCCTCCCTCGGCCACCACTGATCACACACTGGACCCACGTCTCCTCTTCGGGCTGAGCCTTGCCGGGCTCCATGGGTAAAAGCCCAGCCACCAGGCATTCACCATCGTTCCCCCCCTCCAGGTCTGGCTCCAGAGTGGGGCCCTGGTGACCTGCGTCTGGGCGAGGGAACACTAGATCCAGAATTCTCATCCATCAAAGGGGTCTTCAGGTTGCACTTTGTCCGGTCCCTCACATAGAACCTATTTGCCTTGGGTGACCCTACCTGGGGCATAAAACCCCAGACAGCATAGCTCCTTGGATCATTGGGACATTCAAACCCCTCCACCACGACAAGGTGGCAGCCCAAGGAGAGTTTTGTTTTCTGGAAGTAATATCACTGTTTTGGGGTGGACGAAACCAGAGTCTATATTTCAGTCTTACTAACAATCTGAGGAGGGAATTAAACCTTAAAATACCCTGCATCCAAGTGTTCTGACTATATGTGCTAAGTTGTCAGAATTTCCTACTGTGGCACGGCTAGATAGCTATGTCTATGTGTCAGTGATATACGCGTCTAAAACTGCCAGCATCATATTTACAAACCAAAAACTATAGCAGGTTGTGTTAATGTTAAATACATTAGATAACATTCTTTGAGTGACAGGGTTGTATAACAGTCTTTATCAGATGCAGCGCACCCACAATGTGTGCACCAAACTGAGCAGATCACTGTATACTTGAAATGATAGGATATGCTTAAAATACACTAAAATTACACTGCTATTACACAGCTTCAACCTCACATCATATCGCTACCAACATGTTCTGTATAGCACTATTCCATAAAAAGGAGTGTTATTAAATAAACATTTTTTTAAGTATTTTTGTGGGACAAAATGTCCCACAAAACAACATATTTTGTCCCGATTCACATGGTTGATGGCAAACAATGACTCCGTTTGCAGTATACAGTACAGTAATGACATTGCGAACAGCAAACTAAAGCCATAAATATGTTTACAAGCTGCCCGTCATGTAAACTTAAAACATGAAGTAATACAGCAGCTTAATGAAAGCCAGGGATAAAATAAATAAATTAAAGCTTACCTTAATCTTCGATAATATAAAAAGGACAAAATGAAACATTCGCAGGTAGGATGTATTGACAAGAAATCTGCTGAGTAAGCAGTATGTGACTCGACATCGATGTGCGTATTACCACAAGGTAGGACGGATTCATAGGTAGCACAGAGAGCTAGAACACCTGCTCCGCACCACACTGCTCTGTGCTGCTCTCCATTTTGCAGGCAGACTGCAGCAGTTCTAGAGTACCCCAATTTCCCTTGCTTGAATGCATTCTCAGCTGCGCTCCACTATGAACTGCAGAGGTTCTGCAAGACGCATGTGCGGGAAATGAGAGATTGCGCAATAAAGCCAGTGATAAAAGAGATGGATGGTGTCATAAAATGCTGTAGTTCTCAACTTTCAAAATTAATATTTTCCCTCCGTTGTTCTGTCTGTGTTGGCTGGCGCTCTTGCTGTGACTTGAGCAACGCACTTGACTTAATAGGATTAAATCCAAGTTTTGTGTGAGTTATTTATGCATCAATTATGCACAGCTATAAGTGATACATGCTGCCAGCAATATACTCATATTTTTTATTAAAGTATTTTCGCGGATACAAGCGGCTGAAATGGGTATTCTCCGGAGGGTGTCTGGGCTCTCCCTAAGAGATAGGGTGAGAAGCTCGGTCATCCGGGAGTCCCTCCCGGATGACCCTCCCGGATGACCGAGTTGAGTAGAACCGCTGCTCCTTCACGTCGAGAGGAGCCAGTTGAGGTGGCTCGAGCATCTGGTTAGGATGCCTCCTGGATGCCTCCCTGGTGAGGTGTTCAGATCACATCCCACTGGGAGGAGGCCCCGGAGAAGACCCAGGACACCCTGGGGCTATGTTTCTCGGCAGCCTGGGAACGCCTTGGGATTCCCCCGGAAGAGTTGGAACAAGAGGGAAGTCTGGGCCTCCAGTTCTTAAGATGCTAACCCCGCGACCCAACCCTGGATAAGCGGAAGAAAATGGATGGATGGATGGATAGCATTTTCAGCAAATATAGTCTGTCTTGGTGAATTATTTTGAAAATACGGATATGGTGCTCATGCAGCTTCCTGTTGGATCAGTGTAATCTTTAAAAATTGACTCCACACTTGCTCCAGCGACCAGCAACAATAGAATTGGTTCTAATTTTGGAGGATGGCTCTGCAGAAGGGTGGCGCACTGCACCGCCACATGCACGTAGTGCAAGTGCCGTTATTGATAATAACATGTGCATATTTACAGCAGAGGTTACACTGTGGCGGAGCCGGTTCCAGTGTATTTTAGGGGTAACAATTAAGGCATGGAGGTCTTCCAACCCATAAAACTTCACATTATAGATAAATTGTAAAAATTCCAGTGGGAAACAATGATTCAATGAATGGATGGCCTTTTCTGCTTTAGGTTATTTAGTTTGCAAAATAATAAGCCAAAAAGGAACTGAAACAGCTATTAACAGAACATAATTTATAATTCCTCTGAAATATAAAGTTCTTCCGTGATTGTTTGGGCCGTCGAGTTTTCTGTCTCCTACAATAATTGATGTTCTGAGCTGACAAGTTGATGTTATAATGCCTTACAGAAAATACGACATCATATTCTGTTCCAGTGAAAGCTTCATCTGCCAGATCTTCAAAGTAATCAGATAGAGCATCCAGCGTCTCATCTGCCAGCTTCTCATAGGCTGCTTCTGACAGCTCTCTTCCAGAGAAAGACACAAAAATATCAATATAATTTGGGCAACTCAATTACTAGTGCTATTACGTAGGAACAATAACAGAGGAATACCTTATATGCAGATGGGTCAGTTTCTTCTTTCTTCTTGATGATAGAGAAAGAGTTCTGATTAACCCATCATCAAATCTTCTCCAGCCATGCTGATGTGGAAAGAAAACCTCATATAAGTCACTTAATAGTGAAGTTTCATGTGTTTTGGTGTTGACAATGTTTTCTATAGGGACAATTGCAAAGTGATGTTTTTTATAATACAATATTCACAGAAACAAACAATATCCAATGCTTTGAGCATTGAACATGCAGACAGAGCTACAGTGGAAAAGTTTTGCCACAGTGTTTGACTGGCTCAGTCAAAGTTCAGACACACATCCATTGGTGAATGTGTAGCAAGGTTCACAGATCTATTCAATTTGACTGATCTTAGGGCTGGATAAGATGGTTGAAAAAGGTATCACAATATGTTTCATATCAGTCAATAAATGATTACTCCTTTGTTTTGTTTATATTACATGCCAATCCGCTAGGGGAGACCGTCATGCCAGTAGCGCATGTTATATGCGTTTCTGTGAAGCGCATAGTGGAATAAACTTCACCAGATCCAAAAGAGAATTATTTTTTACTGAGCAACATTGGATAGTAACTCCAGTTACACTAACGTTTGAAGAAGGAAAGCCTTACGAAACTTGGTAGAATGAAGTCAATATTTGGATGAGAGTTACAGATTTGGAGAAGGAAAAGCAAGCTCTTGACAAGGCTATGGAAATTCCAGTAGATGATCTAACTAACGACACTGGAATGACCACATTGGTAGCTACACTAGATGATTTGTTCCTAAAATAGAAAAAGGGGTCTATGAAGCACACTCAGATATTGACCAGGTCATAAAAGAAATGAACATGTCAATGGCAGACTATGTCATTGATTTTGAGGCATGCTCAGATGTAACATTTGCTTCTCGGCAGAAACTCCACAGCCCAGTACAAACCCGCTGGATGAGTATAGACATCGATAAAAATGTGCAGTGTGCCAAAGTACTTTTCACTGGGTTAATGGCTGCCTACACAAAGCAGAGAGTGTTAAAATTACTGATGATACAACAGACATGGAAAACATATACTCACTGGCCACTTTATTAGGAACACCTGTCCAACTGCTCATTAACGCAAAAGTCAAATCAGCCAATCACATGGCAGCATCTCAGTGCATGTAGAATTGGCCAAGACGATCTGCTGCAGTTAAGAGCGAGCATCAGAACGGGGAAGAAAGGTGATTTAAGTGACTTTGAACGTGGTATGGTTATTGGGGTCAGACGGGATGGACTGAGTATTTCAGAAACTGCTGATCTACAGGGATTTTCACGCACAACCATATCTGGGGTTTACAGAGAATGGTCCAAAAATGAGAAAATATCCAGTGAGCGGCAGTTCTGTGGATGCAAATGCCTTGTTGATGCCAGAGGTCAGAGGAGGTCAATATCTGCTGCGACATTCAGTTGGTAGTTGTCAGAATTTGGGGTCAACAACAAGAAAGCATGGATCCATCCTGCCTTGTATCAGTGTACCATCTTCTGTGTGTGTGGTGTGTTGGTCCTGCCGTGTGGCTGGTCACACAAACCGATTTAACCTGTTGTACTTTTATCAGTTCTGTGGTCACAGAAGTTTGGAAAATCGGCCAAAAATTCTTAAATCGTGTCGTGTGAACCAGACTTAAATCTCACAAGCTCTGCTTCTCTCCTCTCGTCCACTGCCATAATGCTTTCTGACTCTGGTCACTATGGTAACGTTTACACATCCCTTCAAAATAAGATACAGATGCGCCACAAAACGAACATCTTACTTTCATGAAAATTTTAACTCACGATTAACGGCAAATCAATGGGAGCCCTGAACTTTTTCGTCCAAAACTTTTTCTCTGCAAAGACAGTTCCATTTGTAAGAGATGGGAGACAATGACACCCAAAGTGTTGCTTATGCACACGGTGCTTGGTCTCCAAGTGGCGAAGCAGTTTGAAACTTCCTTGCCTCGTCGCTTATCATGCAGAGCAAGCTTGGAATGTGGGAATAACCTATCGGGATAAATCCATTCTCCTAACTCTTCTCTGGGCCTTTTCCCTTCACAAAGAAACTTTCCAAAGACAACTGATCTTTTTCTTATTCATTTTGCTGCTTGTGGGCTCAATGTTGGCGTGCAAGACGTAACCGAGAGAATCCGGTTAAAGGATTTTCAAAATAAAAGATTCTCCACACTCAGATAATATATGAAATGGAAATATTTAATTATCTCTTGTGCGGCCCGGTACTAAATGGTCCACGGACTGGTACCAGTCCACGGCCCGAGGATTGGGGACGACTGCACTAGAGAACCTTTGGGATGTGGTGGAACAGGAGATTCACATCAAGGATGTGCAGCCAACAAATCTGCAGCAACTGCATAATGCTATCATGTCAGTATGGACCAGACTCTCTGTTTCCAGTACCTTGTTCAGTCTATGCCACGAAAGACTAAGGTAGTTCTGAAGGCAAAAGGGGTCCAACTCTGTACTAATAAAGTGCACCTAATAAAGTGGCTGGTGAGTGTATTCTAAAATAATAAAAGAACGTTAATCGAGACAAAGACAAATACAGTAGAATCTTTCCCAAGTAGCATATCACTCACAATATAACTCCATACACCAAAGAATCACCCACAGATGTAGAAATATTCATGACACAGTGTTTGGGCTCAGCAATAGTAGATACTGCTTGCACTAGGACAGTTTGTGGACAAGAGTGGCTAGACATCTACAGTACTGTCTTATAAACGAAGGACAGAAACACAGTCACTAGTCCTTCAAGTATGGAGGTGGAAATGTTGTCTACTATGCCATCAAAAAGGTAAAGATACTTGCTAAAATTGGCAACACAAAGTGTAATATAGAAACTGAAATGGAACCTGATAACATTCCATTGATTTCCTCAGTCGTTTCAGTGCTGATAGTGTCTGAACTAGGGGTGCACCGATTTATCCTGCCGATTTCCTTAAATTTGGGAGATGAGCAAGCCCAGAAGAATGGGTAGGCATTGGGGGCATTGCCTGCCCACACAGTTAGCTATGCCAGCTGGACTGGAAGCTGTCCAAATTTCTATTATTCATAACTCAACAGCCTTTGATGCAGAGCAAATTTTACCTCTGGAGTTTCTGGCGCTGGAATGTTAGATCCACTCTATTAATAGAAGTTTGTTATTCTAGTATGCTGTAGCAGAATAAACATTTGTTTATTGGCTATTAATTAAGACCACTAAACGTTTGAAAGACTTGAGTTATTGTTGTGTTTGATATTTTGACAGGTGACCGGCATAGATTGTAATTTATCATTTAATAAAAGATAAATTACAATCTATGTAATTTATCATTTAAATTACATAGATTGTACACTTTGAATATTGTGAAAATGTTTTCTATGTCCTTGTTTCAAAAAGCAAAATTAATATATTGTAAAAAAATGTATTTAAAATACAAAAATATTTCAAGGCTTACGATTTTGATGACTACGGATAATGACGTTAAGGTGCCTCAGAAAATCCAGCATCTTAGAATATTAGAATATTTCGTAAAATCAACAGCAAAAAATTATGTGCTTAAACATAAATATCAGACTTCTGAAAATTGTTATTTGTGCGAAAAAGGTGTGCAACCAAGTAATGAGTTAATAGAAATGAACATATACTTTAACATATAATATTAGCAATTGATGATGGATTTGTATAAATAATTTAAGTAAACATGTTTTATGGACTGCACTGTTTGACATCTAGGATCAATTAGAATGTCTGTGAGATTGAATTGAAGCGATTTTGGTAAAGTGCCTTGAGATGACAATTGTTGTGAATTGGTGATATATAAATAAAACGGAATTGAATTATACGTGCAAGGTGTACTTGAATGCACCATATGAGTATCACTGTGATCACAAAGGACTTTTAGAAACTAAGGCTATGTTCACACTGCATCCCTAAGTGACCTAATTCCGATTTTTTGTCAAATTGGATTATTTTGGAGTAATTGTTCACACTTTCAAATATATGTGACTTGTATGAGATCTCCAGTGTGAACTGTAAACAACCTGAAAGTGTCCTGCATGCACAGTAGAGGCCGCAATAATGTCTCATATAGAGAGCGTGCTCAATGTTTCGCCAACAGCCATAAAAAAAGTAGTGCTCAGTGTTTGCAGAAGTAAGTGTGGATGCTAACGGTGGAGCATAGCTCATAATTTTTAAGTTGTTGTCCATCCGCAGCCAGCATATTAGCAACCTAATCCTCATTACAGTCAGCCATGGTTGTTGTTTTTCTTCCTGCTTGCGCATATCACACAAAATAGTGGCTTTTTACTTTTTACTGTAGTATGCATGATGTTCAGGTCAGTTGGATGCAAACTGGACGTTAGGTCACATTTGAAATGGATATGTCTCGGATATCTAAGTGGCCTGGGTCGCATTCGAAAAAATCCGATCCGTGTTGTTCTGACTGTCGTGAAAAGATCAAATACAGGTCACATTAAAAAAAAAATAAATAAAATAAAAAAATTGGAATTGGATTACTTAAGGTGAAAGTGTGAACGCAGCCAAAATGACATAAAACCACAGCAGAAGAAAAGGTGCAGCTTGTTTAAACTGCTTGGTTTCCTGACACAAATCTAGTAAGAATAGGTCATAAATAGGCCTGTTATGATAGGAATTTTGCTGGACAATAAATTGTCCCCGAAATTGTTGCAATAAATGATAATATTGTTGTTTATAAAATGCTAAAGGCATAATAAAGCAAGAACACATTCCCAAAAATTAATAATCTTTAAACTCTAATAAACATTTGACACTGGAACTAGAAGATATTTTAAATATCTAAAATTATTAAACAAATTAAACAATTGAAACAACAAATAAAAAGAATTATGAAGTCTCTGTAAACAAAATAGTCCTTCAAAAAAGGGCTAGGTGATGTCAAGGCTCCAGCCTGCAGATTTTAGTCATCCAGTTTCTGTTAGAAAAAGTGACAGAAAAGAGAAAAATCATGCAAATGGGAATTATCAAGTTTGTTTTAATTTATCTTATGATTAACTGATTCATTGCTTATTGTGACAGTCTTTGTCATATGCATAGCTCCCAAATTTTTCAGCACAAATTATTTTATTTAGAGTAAATGGATGTATCTAAGCCCATAAGTGGAGCTTAAACATCAAAGTGTGATTTTGATCTTAAATAGTAGTTGTACGTTGCATAGTTATTTTACCTTGAGAAAGCAAAACTGTTAAAGTCCAACATCATAATAAGCATATGTGAATGTAAATGTGTGACTAGCAGTGAACTGTCTGACCTCCCCGACAGGCTGAAGGATATTGGGATGCAGGCGGTGTGACGTCCAACCTCGAGCCTTTTGCAGGACAGAGAGCATGTGGAGCTAAAATCAGGGGGAAAACCGGGTTAGTTAAAGATTTAAAAAGCTAATTATTTAGGCTGTGAACAAAACCATTCCAGCAACTTTAATGTAAAGAGTAAAGACAAAACAAAGGTTAAATTGCGGAAAGCCTGATGTTGAGCTCCTTTACTTCTGCAGTTATTGAAATCAATTTATTTTCAACCAACAGTTACTATAAAAACTGTCACAATATTCTAGTCATGGTTAAAGCGTCTTGCAGTTTTTAAGCAGAACAGACACTCAAGGTTGTGTAAAATTGGGTGGACCAGCCCTTTAGCCATTTACCAAATTGGAAGCTACAATTAGCAGCCAACTTTAGCTTTGCATACAAAGCAAAGTCGGGTTTTCTGTGTGAAGTTATTATGATAAAATTAATTGTATGCCGCTTTGGATGAGTGTAATCAAACGGGCCTCTACACCAGTGTTTCTCAACCCTGGTCCTCCAGCCACACTGCCAGTTTTAGGTGTTTCCTTGCTTCACCCCAATGAACAGGTGTTTGCTGAACTGCTATCAGCTGAATGAGGCGCATTAAAGCAGGGAAGCATTTAAAACGAGACAGTTTTGGAAACACAGTTTAGGACAAGAGTTGGGAAACACTGATCTACAAAATGTGATATTTGTTCTTTGTTTGACTCCCCCTACATAAGTGGAGCACTAATGTTTTGTGGAATGTGTTTGTAGTTGTATTAGCAGCTTTGCCCCCGCTTTTCCTTGTGATTAGAGTGTTTTTTTGCAATTGCAGCATTTTATTCATGATTACATAATTTTATTTGTGGGGGTAGCATTTTTTGTTTGCATTTGTTTTATTGATTGAAGGTTTTTGTTTCTATTTTCTGTTATTGCATTTTTTATTTTCAGCACTTTTCTCTTGCATTTATTTTTTTACATGTTTGCTGCGACTTTGCACCTGCCGGCCACCATGGTACACCACAGCCCCTCTGTATGTCAAACAATAAACCTGACAGAGAAACATTTAACAACACGTCTTACAAGACTTTCCTTTGTGTTCAAAACCCAATCTTTAAAACAGTACATTTCTAACACACACTTTTATCGAACACCATCAGTGTATCAAAATAAATAAATAAATCATGTACACACAATATTGACCAGCAAATAGGGCAAAAGCCTCACTGTCAGCTCATCTCTAGGTTTTTGTCCTGTGTTGGAGTTTGACTTGTTTCCCACTTCTTGTACGGCATGTAGTGGAGGTAGAACTGGATGTGCTGTTATCACAGCATGATGTGCAAGGTGAACATGTAATGCCTTGCTTTTTTGTTCTTCAGTGTTGCAAATCACCATTAAATTTCAATCTCTCAACACTTTCACCATGTCTACTTCCCTAATTTTCTTTTATTTCTGTAGACAGCATGATTTTGAGTTTATTTTGGTCTGTTCTTCCTCATTTCCAAACTTCAGTATTATTTGAAAGTCCTCCATCTCTACCTTATGTCTGACCACTGTTTCCTCAGAACAGCTTCCATCTAATTCTCGTTTTACGTTTGTCTAACACTCTTCCTTCATCCATCATGTCCTCTACCTTTCCCCCTATTTACTGGAACCATCCATCAAAATCCATATCATCCTCATTCTTCTCTGCCTGCACATCCAGTCTGAGCAATTCTCGTACCAGTTTATGCCAAAAACCGCCACTAACAAAATCCAAAGAACAGATCCGAAAAGAAAACAATACTTAGTGTCAATTTTGTAGTTAATCGAGATAAATTGTCTGTGGCGAAAGACTGTGGTGCTCCAAATATATTAATCAGGTCTTGTGCAAAATCCTGTTCCCTGTGAAAATCTGTTCCCCCTGTGCCAGGAGCACTGCAGCCAGAGAGGTGGACCCAATTGATCTGACAATTTCCACGACGCTTCTGATCAATTTCTCCGTAAAACAACTCATATAATCATGTCAAGGTTGTAACTTTCAGTTTAATCGGCAACTAACAAAATTGTAAAATAAACAAGGTCTTGTGTGGAGGTCTTACACAGTTTTGTGTTGTTTTTTTAAATTGCCAAGAAAATCTGTCTTTTTCCAACTTTTGTCACTTATGCCTGACAAATAAAAGTCAGTCACCAAACACAGTTTTCCAACACATTGTGTGTAATAATTATTTTTCATTACGGATATCAGAGGATGGAAGCTGGCTGATAGCAGGACACAAAGATTAGACTTCCTGAAAACATGAGTGTAGGCTTTCTCGAAAATCCCGTTCTAATATAAAATATGACAGATTACCGGATAAAATAAATTTCTGGTCAATTTTCGGTAGCTCAATCATACTATCACACATAACAATAATTGAGAATTTCGAAACATTTGTTCTTTATTTGCCTAAGTTTCAAAAGGGAGAACCAAATATTTCAGCTGTCTGAAATAATCTGTTTCCCCTCTCTAACATGGGAACAAATTAATTTACCAGTATGTCTATAACTGTGTTTATTCCTCTCATCATCAACAATAAATCCTAGAAATATGGCAACATTTGCTCATTATTTGTCAAAATTATGAAGAAGGAACCAAATATTTCAGCTGTCCGAAATAACCTGTTCCCCCTCCATAACATGGGAACAAATTATTTTTTCAGAAACCAACTGTACTTATTCCTCTCATGATCAACAATAAATCTTGTAAGTTTGAAAACATTTGCTCTTTATTTGCCAGAGTTATGAGGGGGGAACCAAATATGTTAGCTGCCTGAAATAACCTGTTCCCTCTCTGTTAAGAAGCAATAAGGTTTTCTGTAATGTTTGAATTCTGGAGTGTGAATATGATACTTTGTCTGTGAAATGTTTGTTAGCTTATGGGTGTGTCATTGTAGCTGCCAACCTGAGGCCCGCCTCAAACCCAGTTCTTTTATGGAGGTAGCAGTGATGACTGGAGTTTGATTGGCTGGGGGTAAATTGATAAGGCGGGGATTACCAGTATATGGTTGGACTGCTGGATGTAGCAAAGAGACTGATGGGAAAGCTGCCATTTTGAACTGTGTGTGAACTATGCTGCAGGCCTTTAAACCAGCTTTGATTATTGTACAGACAAATTTGCTGACTTTTTCCTTCCACACCACACCTCTTAGTGTACCACCCTCCAAAGAGTGCTGAACAGGGAAACATGTTATTTCAGGCAGCTAAAATATTTAGTTCCCGCCCCCAAGTGACTTTGGCAAATAATGAGCAAATGTTACTGTATTTACAAGATGTATTGTTCATGAAGAGAGGAATTAAAAACTTGTTGGTAAAATAATTTGCTTCCATGTTAGAGAGGGGAAATAGATTATTTCAGACAGCTGAAATATTTGGTTCCCCCTTCATAACTTTGGCAAACAAAGAACAAATGTTTTCAAAATCTCAATGATTGCTATGTGTGACAGTATGATTGAGCCATCAAAAATTACCAACTAGAAATTTATTGTATCCAGTAATCTGTCATACTTTACATTAGAACGGGATTTTTTAAGGAAGTCTGAATTTTTTGTGCCCTGCTATTGGCCAGCTTCCCTCCCCTGATATCAGCAATCAATAGCATAAATACACACGACGTGTTGGAAACCCTTGTTTGGTGACTGACTTTCATTTGTCAGTGAAACAGTTGGAAATAGATCGATAAAAAAACAACACAAAACTGTGTAAGAAAAGCTCCACACAAGACCTTGTTTATTTATTTATTTTACAATTTTGTTAGATGCAGATGTAACTGAAAGTTACAACCTTGAGATGATTATATGAATTTATAATTCCTGTGTTGAAACCAGATAAAAATGCAACAGACCCTTCAAGTTATAGGCCTATAGCTCTTACATCTCAATTAGGGAAAATAATGGAGAGAATTATTACAGACAGATTATGATATTTTCTTGAAAATAAAAATATATTTTGTCCATTTCAATGTGGTTTTTGTAAAGGGAGAAATACAATGGATGCGGTACTGTGCCTGGAGTCAGAAATTAGGAAAGCACAAACAAATAAAGAAATAGTGATAGCTGTGTTTTTTGACATAGAAAAGGCTTATCATATGTTATGGACAGAGGGTTTATTGATTAAATTAGGAAGACTTGGTATAGGAGGTAAGATTTAAAACTGGGTATTAGATTTTTTGTTTGGCAGAGAAATAGAAGTTAGAGTTGGGGCTACTTTCTCTGCCAGATATATTGTTGAGAATGGTATCCCACAAGGAAGTGTGTGTAGTCCAATTCTTCTTAATATTATGATAAATGACATTTTTGATGAGACAGATGGTAGTATAGGGAAATCTTTATTTGCAGATGATGGGGCTCTATGGGTGCAGGGACATAATCTTATATATTTGATGAAAAAGATGCAGGATGCCATTTTGAAAGTGGAAGGTTGAGCAACCAAATAGGGATTTAGAATGTCAATAGCAAAGACTCAAGTTATCTGTTTTTATAGAAGACATAAGGAAGTTAATTTGAATCTTTATAATCAGAAGCTTGTACAAGTGAATGAAGTGAGGTTTTTAGGTGTCATCTTTGAAGAAAAATTAACTTGGAAACAGCATATAGAATCAGTTAAAAATAAATGTAAAAAAGTTAATAATTTGTTGAGATGTCTCTCCGGACAGGAATGGGGAGCTTCAAGAGGTGCGCTGTTGGGAGTTTATCAGGTTCTCATGAGATCTTCTTTGGATTATGGGTGTATAGCATATATGTCAGCTGCTTATAGTCATTTGAGAAAACTTGATAGTGAACAAACACAAGGATTACAAATATGTTGTGGAGCTTTCAGATCATCTCCTTTAACAGCTTTGCAAGCTGAAACTGGTGAGCTTCCTTTCAGTTTAAGAAGACTGAAGCTAATGTATGTGTACTGGATAAACCTCCAGGGACATAATTAAGGTCATCCAACTAAGACTGTGCTGCAGGACTGTTGGGAACATCATAAATCTATCTATAATAGCTTTGGATGGATTGGGGACATAAAAGCTCAAAATTAGGGTTTGACTCAGTTTCAGTATAGTTTTACGGTTCCACAATCTCCTATTCCACTGTGGTTATTTATCTCATCAGAAATTGATTTGAAATTGGGGGAATTTCTTAAAAAGGGAAAAACTCCAGATTGGGTTATAGTTAATAATTTTTTTGAAAGATTTAAAGATAGTATCATTATATATATAGATGGATCTAAAGATCCAAAAAATGGCAGAACAGGAGAAGCAGTGAACATCCCTCACCATAAAGTTATGATTAAAAGGATTAGCAGTTTTTACAGTTGAATTATGTGCCATTTTATTAGCTTTAGAATGGCTGCTTGATAATGATTTAGGGAAGAAAGTAAATGTATAATTGCATCAGATAGTCAAGCTGCATTAGTAAGTATAAAATCTGGTAAATCTTGTAGATTAGATTTAATATTAAATATATATAATTTATTAGTTCGGCTTCATAATAAGAAATGTTTTGTTTGGTTTGTCTGGATTCCTGCTCATGTAGGTATAGAAGGAAATGAAGAAGTAGATATATTAGCTAAACAGGCCCTGAAATCAAATGTTATTAACTTATTTATTCCTTTAATTAAAAATGAGGGAAAATCTATTACTCAAAATAAAATATTTAAGCTTTGGCAGGAACAATGGGATAATCATGATAATGGTAGACATCTATATATAATTCAAAAGGGGGGGTAATAATTGTATGTATAGAAGGCGGAAAGAAGAGGTGGTTATGTCTCGACTTAGAATTGGTCATACTGGACTTAATAGTTCTCTTTTCAGAATAGGAAAACATGAAGATGGTACTTGTGGTTACTGTGGTCGGATGGAAATAGTAGACATGTCTTATTAGAATGTATTCAGAGGAACGTCGGCATTTAAAGTTAAAACTAAATAGAGTGAATATAGAATTGTCTATTATAAATCTATTAGGAAATAAAGTAAATTATGTAAGTAATCAATTAATTACATTTTTAAAAAAATACTGGGTTATTCCATCGTATTTAAGATGCATGTGTGTATCTATCTATCTATCTATCTATCTATCTATCTATCTATCTATCTATCTATCTATCTATCTATCTATCTAT
>CAEGAE010054718.1:0-10049 GCA_903067095.1 Girardinus metallicus
AAAATGTAAATTGATAAAATCTTACGTTGTTATGTAGACTTAAATATGTATTGTGAAGATATCTTGGTAGGTTGTTAGGTATAAATAGGGTAGCCAAGAATAAGTTTGGCTTCAGCCAACTCCTTTTTTGGTAAATTGTGGGTTTGTTTATTGTCATTTGTTTTTCTTTTGTTGTTTTCTGTGTTTAATGTGGACATCCATCCACCCATCCATCTTCTTCCGCTTATCCGGGGTCGAGTCGCGGGGGTAGCAGCCTAAGAAGGGAGGCCCAGACTTCCCTCTCCCCAGCCACTTCTTCCAGCTCCTCAGGAGGAATTCCAAGGTGTTCCCAGGCCAGATGAGAAACATAGTCTCTCCAGCGTGTCCTGGGTCTTCCCCGGGGTCTCCTCTCGGTGGGACGTGCCCGGAACACCTCACCAGGGAAGCATCCAGGAGGCATCCTGACCAGATGCCCGAGCCACCTCAACTGGCTCCTCTCGATGTGGAGGAGCAGCAGCTCTTTTCTGAGTCCCTCCTGGATGACCGAGCTTCTCACCCTATCTCTAAGGGAGAGCCCAGACACCCTACGGAGGAAACCCATTTCGGCTGCTTGTATCCGTGATCTCGTTCTTTCGGTCATGACCCAGAGTTCATGACCATAGATGAGGGTAGAAATGTAGATCGACCGGTAAATCGAGAGCTTCGCTTTTTGACTCAGCTCTCTCTTCACCACGACGGACCGGTACAGCGCCCACTTCACGGCAGACGGTGCGGATGCCTGTCGACCTCCCGTTCCCTTCTTCCCTCATTCGTGAACAAGATCCCGAGATACTTAAACTCCTCCACTTGGGGCAGGACACCCCCCCCTGACCCGGAGAAGGCACTCTACCCTTTTCTGGCTCAAGACCATGGCCTCAGACTTGGAGGTACTGATCCCCATCCCGGCCGCTTCACACTCGGCTGCGAACCGATCCAATGACAGCTGCAGATCACGACCTGATGAAGCCAGCAGGACCACATCATCTGCAAAAAGCAGAGACGCAATCCTAAGGCCACCAAAACGGATCCCCTCAACACCTTGGTAGCACCTAGAAATTCTGTCCATGAAAGTAATGAACAGAACCAGTGACAAAGGGCAGCCCTGGCAGAGTCCAACTCTCACCGGAAACGAGCTCGACTTACTGCTGGAAATGCGGACCAAACTCTGACACCAGTCATACAGGGACCTGACTGCCTGTATCACAGGGCCCGGTACCCCATACTCCCGGAGAACCCCCCACAGGGGTCCCTGAGGGACATGGTCGAACGCCTTCTCCAAGTCCACAAAACACATATAGACCAGTTGGGCAAACTCCCGTGGACCCTCCAGGGCCCTGCTGAGGGTGTAAAGCTGGTCCAGCGTTCCACGACCAGGACGAAAACCACACTGCTCTTCCTGAATCCAAGGTTCGACTATCCGACGGACCCTCCTCTCCAGCACCCCACAACTAGTCAGGTACGTCCCAGTGAACCACAACCAGGAACCCACCCCAACATGACATGGCTGCTTCACACAAACATCACCCCATCAAAAGGGGCACCCCACCAGTGCTACTCCTCCCCACCACAACCCCACAACAGCCCCCCAAAGTTACCCCACACAACACAGTCAAAACTCTGTTGTGTGGAGTAACTGTGTGGGAACATGGTCTGCTACTGGCAGGCCCAGTAGCAGACCATGTCCCATGTCCCACTCTCAACCCCCATCGGTTGAGGTGAACTCTGCTGTGGTTTGAATGCAAACCCCAAGTGGATTAGAGACGCCACTCCGTTTTGTTAACATTTTGTGCAGAAAAAAGTTGCGTTTAGTGTCTTCTTCAGTGGTTTTTGTGTTATTTCCTTCAGTGATTCATTGTGCAGCGCCACCACAGGCGAGAGGGAATCCAGAGGGGAGACAGGTGTCTCAAAGGGTTTGGTTGGTTTGACACAATGCAGAGTAACAAAAATAAAGAAAACTGCTGGAGCTAATAATACTTTTCGCATCTAATGTACATCAACATAAACAAACCATGTGAAGTGTTGCTACAACATTTCCAAAAAAAAAAAACATTTTCTTCATGACTCTACACAGATGCACAAATTCATGGGTCCACTTTGTTTCTGAGTAGTTATTCTGGTAGCAAGACCATATTAATTATAATGATCAAAATGACCATGAAGCTCATGCAAGGAGCATGATCTCTTATACTCTCAGTTCTGCAGGTGTTTTCTCTGTAATGTTAATTTGTGTGTGTCTTGTATTTAGTTAAAAACATTCTCTCCAGCAAAGTGCCACTAATCAGTCCTGTCTCCTTCACCATGGAGCCTCATTGCTACTCTCTGTGCATCGCTCCACTGGTGCAGGCGTCATGAACCTCCGCCCTTCCACTTGTCGTTCCATCCATCTATTCCTCCACAAAAGGCAGTGGAGAAATATGACTTTCATTTTTCAGCTCTGAGTTGAAATGATTATTCATCGTTATTACTGACATGCTCATCATGGCAGCTGCCATCATAGCTGGAGTGGCAGTTTCTGGAGTTCATTAAGTCAAACTCGCTTCAGAGGCTGTTATGAAGGTGTGCATCAAATTGCTGACAAATGTCCATTGTTCTCTGGCAGACAATTCAAAAAGGCCAGTGCAAACTTCAACATGTTATATGAGCTGCAAATTAAATATACCTCTGACCCTGGGGTGATATTGGAACAAAACAGAATAAATCACTAATTTTTTGAAAAAAAGAATCTAATGTGAGCAAAACAGGACCATGGTTTTCAGTTTGTCTCTCCACTGCTTCAATAAATGACATATTTCATGAGTATTCTGAACTCCTATCTGGATTTTGATTATGCCTCAAACTTACCAACTTTTTACCATTATAAAAAAAATCATTTGTTTTCATATATGTAGATTCTGTTCCCTGCCTCCCCTCCTGTACCCATCCCCACCCATTTAGCAGGGATGGATACACAGCACAGCATAAGAGTCAGTCAAAGCAAATTCTGGTGAACTGAGTTCTCTGAGTTAGAGAAAAGCAGAGAAGAAAACTATAAAACTACAAATTAACATTATGAATGTGTCTTATCATGCTCCACTTTATGACCATCCTGTTGTTTTTTTACACCTGGACTAAACACTATTCACTGCAGATTTACTAAACTGTCGATTGAAAGAGCAGTTCTTTGGTTTTTCCAGATTTTCTGTACTTCAGTAATTTATACTGCTGTATTTATCGAACGCCCCTGGGCTTATGAGCCTGAGGCCAGTGGCGTATGGAGAGCCATGGAAAATAGGGAAACCAAGAAAGGCCAGGCGGAAATAAATCTGGGAATAAATAAATGTATAAATAAATAAATATAAATGGGAATAAAGATGCCAATTACTCATTTATTTATTTTAGCCATATATTAAATTTTTTATTCATTTATTTATTTATTTTCCCTATTTATTTATTTAATTTTGGCTGAATGGCTCTCCATAAGTGGTGAAGTAATGTCGTCAGAGGGTCAAGAAAAGGTGTTAAGACAGCAGCATGAACAGCCAGTTCCAAGTTCCTCTGGTGGATTTTGTTGTTTAGCATCTTTGTTTTCTTACATCCACCTCAAGTAGTCAAAATCATCATCCTGATTTTATGCAGACTTGGCAACACACCTGCTCTTCATTAGAGAAAACACCATGAGAAAACAGCTCAAACCAAACAACAAAATCTAAACAAAGAAACAGGAATACGATTATTAAACAATTTGATAAACTCATATACAAAACTAAATGGTTTGCAAAATAAAACACTTAAGACAGGGCAACTCAAAAGTTTAATTTAAAGAAAACAAACAATACAATACAAAAAAAACTACATTTTGTAGAACCCAGTGATGCATTCAGTGACATCATACATTCATTTAAACAGGAAATGCAGGGCTGGCCCCTCCCACACCTGTTCTGGCTGTAGCTTTGGAAGGGACTAACAATGGTGAATATAAAAGAAACAAACAAATAATTTACCTGAAAAGTTCATTGTAATTAAACAAACATTCCCATTTATCTAATGGTTTAGTTGTGTTAGCTTAAAAAAAACATGCATGGATGTAAACAGTGACATTATGCTACCTAAAACAAGCCTGGGATAGTGAGTGAAGTGAAGTTCTGACAGCAATTAAACATTAAATAGATGGAATAAATCAAAAATGTATTTAACAGACTGTAATCACATAAACAAAAACTGAACCACTTTGTCACAGCAGTCTCTGACAGAATCTGAGTATCTCCAATGTTTTATTAGCATCATGGATTTTAGCAGTACCTCATTAGATATTCCACCCCTACAGAACAAACTCTCCCTTTAGGTCAAACATTTAGGTTGACTTTGATCTCAAGATCTCTGCTTTCAGCGTTCAGTGGAGCTCCAGCACACACCTCAAACGATGCTCCTTCAAAACTATATTTTTGAGCAGAAAAGTTCAAACTAACTTATGGAGTGCTTTCACGCATTTATGGACATGCAAACTAGAATTACATGAATGTTATGGTGAGAATGTTTAAAAGTCTTGAAGAAGCGGTGGGAGCTTGCCTCTGCCACGCCCCTGCCTCATTTTACCCCATCAGATGCTTTGTAGGACCACTTATTTACTCACGCTCATTTGCCTGGGCAAAGACTGCACAGTTTTTATCTACCTCATTAAAAAATCTCAAGCAAGTCAAGCTCTGGCAGTGATTAAGTGTTATGATGTCCAAGCAAACAGCCCCTGCCTCGCAGCTTTAATGTGTGTACACCCTGACTGACACCAACATGTCCCAGAGCTGCTTTATAATTAGAGGTCCTCTGCTCTGATCTGAGACTTTACACCAGAAAAACGTCTCTAGTGTCTGTCTGACTCACAGCTGAACATGCCTACATCTTTCACTGACGACTTGAAAGCCCCGTGCAACACTTTTCAAAGAGCTGAATTTATTTTTTCAAGAGAAAAAGAAAAAAAAAACACAACGTAAGAGCTTGTACACACACAGTAATTTAGTAACATACTTCATGAGAATAACACCTCTACAGAGAACAATCAGGACATGAAATGCTTCAAGCTGCTTTGTCCCACAAAGAATTCACCGTGTAAATATCTGTCTTTCTCAGGGAGCCTTCTGACAGGATATAAACCACCTTATTATGTGAGGAAAGTAGCCAGGCCAGGATGGTATTTGCAGGGTTTTGTCTGTGTGAAATGCAGTTGACCCAAATATTGATATATTGTAATATAAAACACCACCATTTTTTTTTCCTCACTGCCTGACAGTGAGGGAAAAACTGACCTAACGTTTTTTTCTCACCAAACGGAAAAGTCCTAGTAGACTTTTCCTTTTGGTCATTTTAGAATGACCAAAATTCACAGATTTGCTGTATGTCAGGATAATCTTTGCTATACAATTTACAATGGTTCAATAAATCATGAGTCTACATCAACTAATAAACAATCTGTGAAACATTTCAATTAACTGAGGCAAACCCGTGGATGTATTTCAGGATATCACCTCAAACTGCTTCCTTGTATGACATCATCAAAAATACAAAACAAATTGCCAAGTTATCAAGAAAAAAAATTGTAGCTGAGATCTCAAGTGTCCAGGTGGTTGGAGGTGCCACTTGACTGATCTAACAATTATATGTAAGCATAAACCTCATGCAGATTAATCCGGAGGGGGATTGGTTCTGTGTCTCAGACATGAAAGTCAACCCTAAAACAAAATCATAAGATCTTCAGCAGATTAGAGGATCACAGTGAAACACGGCCTGAACTGACATGGACCGAGAGGTCTCTCAGAGAGGAAGAAATCATTACTTCATTTCTGGAAAAATGTTCTGTGGTCTGATCACACTAAAGTGTTTTGACTATATAATCATTTTTGCATTTGAATGAAAAGGTAGAAGCCTGGAAAAATGAAAAAAAAACATATGACATATGATGTCGGCAACATCATTTTTTGTTTGTTTTTATGTTTTTATTTCTTCAGGAGGGACTGGTGTACTTCAAAACACAAACTACACTTTGAGAAGAGAATATTTTGTAGAAACATTGAAGCAAGACATTAGCAAAGAGGTCAAATTGTGATACAAATGGGTCTTCTAAAGGACAAATACCTTAATAAGACCATTTAGATACACAATCAATGATTTAGGATGACCATTACAAGGCCCTGACATCACTACCACAGAACATTTGTGGGCAAAGATAAAAAGCGACAAGATGACCCACAAACCAGATTGTTGCAGAATGTCTGTCAAGATGAATGGGACAAAATTTCCTGTAAACTATTGAAAAATGCCTCATTATTTCTAATTAGTCTGGAATTTAGCAAAGAGAAATGATTTTGGTCATTCTAACTGATGTAAAACATAAGAAGTTTAGTCTAATTTAATGTCAGACAGTAAAAGAAAAAACATGCATGTTTTAATAAAGTCTGTAAATTGGTGTGGTAACTGGAAGTAATAATGGCATGAAGGTTCTCAAAAGAAGCCCAGATGGATTCTTTTGGGAAGCCATACAGGGTGTGTGGAGTCCTTTCATGGAGGGTCATAGAAATAACCGGCAAACTGAGAAGAAGCTTATGAAGCCATAACTGTCTTGTTTAAATCAGGTTGGTCTTTTCTGGAATCTGCAGAGTAAAACATAAAGACATTCTGTGAATATGAACTGAAATGTCTGAAGAAAAGTAGGGACGTTCCTAAGAGAATTTATCAGCAGTCAGTTTCTCCACACTCAGCTGCAGAAGAATAATTGCAACTACAGAACAATTTATCTTTTGTGTTTCATCTACAAGTTCTTACCTTTTGCTTCAGACAGTTCAAGGTGGTCTCAAATCAAAGCTACCCTGCACTCATTTATTGAGAATTGTAAGAATTTTCAGTTGAAGAAATTCCAACACAGAAACTTAATTGCTCATATAGCATTTCAAAAAGTCACAGGAGAGTTCTGTGCTTGACTGGGTGTTGGGTGGATTTACTAAAGCCCCTTATCCACAGGCATTCCTTTGACCAGATCTGTCCCATTCAGTTTCATCTCCCTTACAGATCCTATGTACTCTCTGTGCTTTTCATAACCACCTCAGGGCTGGTGCAAGCTGGACCTAGCCGGGTGCAATCAGTTTCACTGCTAGCAGCCCTCATTCATTGACTGGCCTGAGGATTTACACCAACAACAACATCTCAGCCACCATTTTAATCCCGCAATAAGACCTTAGCAGTTGATAGGATGGCAAGCTGCAAATAAGTCATTCTGTGGTCAAACCTTTAGGTTAAAACTTTTCTATGAATTATGGTGGAAGAGCAAATACTGGATGGAACAACCTGCCATCACCAAATATACCAAGAGATTTGGGAGAAGCTGGCGGCTGTAACGTGGGTTGTGTTGAGTGCTTGATAAGAGGGAGCAGAAACATTCAACAGGACAGTTAGAAACTCATGACCACACTGGTACTGAGATTCCACATAAACACATTCTGAACCAGCCTTACGAAGCCCGGCTGAACGGCTGCAGTCTTACCATACAACCAGCAACCTTCCTGTCAGTCAGGGGGGTAGCATTTCAGTCCATGAGTCCATCTGCTGGCACGTTTCTCCAGGACTCTCTGCAGAAGACTGTGGCACACGCTTATGATATCACTAACATTTACTAAGGCTGTCTTAAAGACACACCACACAGGTACAACTGTTACTTTGCCCAGTACCTTAGCTCCCCCGCCAGTGTTCTCAACTTCCTGTAAATATTCCCGCTCACATAGTGAGGAACACACTGGGAACGAAGACACTCCCAACTTAGCTAATACCGGACCAAACATTAACCGACTAGAGAGCAACTGGACAGTGGTGAAGGGCTCCATGAAAGGTGTGGACTGTGAGAATCTTTGTTACTCATTACTGTTCATTAAAGTTTTCTCCTTTTCAGATCTCGGCAGTATTAACACCTAAACTACACCTAAAGTATTGATACCTAAACTACCACCCCTAAAACATTTACATGTAAGTCGTTATGAAAGTTAAGGGGTTAAAAGGAGTTGAATTAGTCAACTAAGTGATTCATTCAGCAGCCATTGCTCCCTTACACTTGAAAGCTGATTTTAGACCCCCGCCCCTGCTGATCCCATGCATAGTTCTCTATCTTGGCTGTTCTCTTGCTGTTATTAAATGTCTCCTCCTTCCTCTCCTGTGAAGGTGCTTGGCCTGCTCATGTGAGTGTACCGAATCTGAGATTCCTCAAAACACACTGATTCCCATTGTACCCATTAACGTGGAAGCTGAACTCCAGCTGATGCAGAGCCCCTGAACGCTTCGTCTCTCATGCAGGTCATTGTTGAGTTTCTGGCCGAGTTACAGAACGGACTGGACTTTTTATTGTACATGTGATTGTTTGGGCCATCTGTCTATGACATTATGGAGCAGCACTAACAGTTATTCACGCTGAGCTCCCTCCGCATGCATTGGAATATCATCGTCGTGATTACTACACCACTCGAGTCCAGGAGCAGCTGAGACGGGCATCTGTAGAGTTGCCATGGTCCTGTGCCGAAGCCAAATGGCTACATGTTGATGGAGCAGCGCCTGCAGGGGGGAGATGAATGTACTTAGCTCTCTCTGTTTTCTAGTTCAGTCGGCTGATGCTTCCTCCCAGAGTCCAGAGCAGGCGTCAGCATTTGAAACCTGTTCAACCCTCTCAGTCAGGCCAACTACTGCTCCCTGATGCCAGGAAATGGAATCTCATTAGGCCAGCGAGGGAGCGCGTCATGACCTTTCTTAGCTGGCTGTGTCTGCAGAATGTCTACAAGTTAAATATGTTCAATTAGATTAACTTGAGCAAGATTTAGTAAACGGATTTATTTTCGCTGTTGCTTCTAGTCGTGTCGCCTGTGGACTCTGTGACAGAATATGTCACATTTGTCTCGAGTAATACAACACTGCTAAATGGTGTGAGTATGTGTATATTGTTGTTATTCTGTGATGGATGTGATGAACTTTACATGAACAACTTTTCATTTTTTACCATTTGAATGTCTTCAGAATCTATTTCATCACAGTCAGATTTAGTTCGATTTTAATCTAGATAAAACTAATCTGGATTAGACTGGACGAATTTCAACGGACTTGAATCACATCTACTCAGAAGTGAATTACCTGTCTGCTTTTTAAAGGTTTGCAGTGACTTAGCTCTATATGGATAAACTTAATTAAACTGAATTAATTTTTGTTATTTTGCACAGGATTTAGTTTTCAACAACCTGACAGTAAATTGGGTAAAATCTCTAGATAAAGGTCAGACAGCCCTAAAAGCAGAGTTCCCAGTAACACTGCTGGTTGCCTGCTACTCTGGCCCGTCTCTTCAGCTGTCCCCAACATTTCCTAGAGCCTTTAGCCAACTTTACCTCTCTGTGTGTTCAAGGACAGCTACTGGAGTGAACAGGAGCCCAGCATCAGTAAAAGCAACAACACAGAAAGGCAGATGAAGGTGCTCTGACTTAAAAGCGAGCCAGCATGCAACGAAAGATACTGGAAAATGAAAGAGGTGTAGAGCAGAGCAGGCAACACATGAATGGCAGAAGAAGAAAGTGGATGTAGAGTAAAGAATGAGCCCATTTTAAAGGAGACAGAAAGAGTTTCTGCTTAATGTTGTTAGAGTGGCTTTTTCAAATGTATCCAATTCTTTGATTATTTTTCAGATGAAAAGAATATGGCCTGAAAAGGTTCAACTTTAATACCTCAAATAACAAAAAATGTTGCTTTCCTTCACAATACTGTACAATAGGCGTCAGTCAGTTATTGCAATTCCTTTTTTACTTAGATCCAAACTAGTAGAGTCATTTTCTTTCTCCATCCATCCATCCATCCATTTTCTGTTCACCCTTGTCCCTTACTGGTGCCCATCTCCAGCTACGTTCCGGGTGAGAGGCGGGGTTCACCCTGGACAGGTCACCAGTCTGTCGCAGGGCAACACAGAGACAAACAGGACAAACAACCATGCACTCACACACTCACACCTAGGGACAATTTGGAGAGGCCAATCAACCTGACAGTCATGT
>CAEGAE010054721.1:0-19505 GCA_903067095.1 Girardinus metallicus
TCTTCCCTGTAGCTGTGCTTTTTACATCATTGAGTGCCTTAACAGGACTTTGACTGGTTTTTGTGCTTGTGTGTGTGTGTGTGTGTGTGTGTGTGTGTGTGTGTGTTTCAGTTTCAGTTTGCTTCACAACTCTGGTATATATGTGTGTGGGCGTGTGCGTGGGTGTGTGTGCGCGTGGGGGGATGAGGACGTGTGTGTGTGTGTGTAACTCTTAAAAAACCTACAACATACGTTATTACATTCACTTAAGGCAACTGTAGGCTCTTCTGTAATTAGTTACTAGAAGCAATGCAAAACAGAAACCATCTTTGTCTTTCCAAATCAAATATATGCACCACATTGTGTTAGTCTGAACATAAAATGTCGTGTATGTGCAAGATTGCTTGTCCTGTGTGTCCCTGTGTTGCCTTGTGATGAACTGGTGAACTGTCCAGGTTGTACTCTACCTCTTGCCTGATCACTGCAATCCTGTGAGGATAAGTTGTTCAAGTTTTATTGTGTTGCACAGTTCAGCAACAAGGCAGTTCAAAGTGATTTACATGATATAGATAATGGACGGATGAATAAATGGATATTGAAGTTTATGATTGTAATTTGACAATATGTGAAAAGTTACAGCTTGTATGAATGCACTATACAATATGGTTCTGATACTTTGTCTTTTATGTTTCACCCATTCTGATTCTGAAAAGCAAATGGACTGTTTTGTTGCTTCAAAGACATTATTTGCTTTGACAAACAAAATATATTGACAAGAGAGTTTAATCTGTTCTCTTTCCTGGAAGATCCCAATGAAAAACATTACATAGAAGATTCATCAGGTTTTGTTATTCATTCCACGTTTGCAGTCTAACCCCAAACTCCAGCTTTGGTTTCTTCTTACATGGTAAAAAAAAGAAAAAGAAAAGCAAAAAATACACACACACACACACACGCGCGCAGACACACACAGTGAAGATCGTCCAGCATGTTTCCCGGAGCAAAACTTTATTGGGTGCGATTAGGAAGATTTTGCTCAAAATCATGAAATAAAAAATGTCAGCTTCAATCTAATCAGTGTACAAATGTCATTGTGGAAAGATGTGGAGATTGATTAAAAATTATTTATTCAGGTTATATTTAAAGGACGTAAAAGCTGCCAAATAACATGTTTAATGCTGATTTGTAATATTTATTACGGACAATGAGTAGCCAATAAATGTGGGCATGAGTGTCCAATGATTGAAAGAAGGTATGAAAAATCTGTGTACAGAAAAACTCTAAGTAATTTTTCAGCTACTTGTTGCAGACTGACACCAACTTAGGAACTACAAAGAACTATCGGTAAAACAAAATTGACACATTATTTAAAATCTGAAGGATGATCTTTTTCACGAGAGTCCAAATTTTAAACTAGATTCACACTGCCCCCAAGTGAATAAACCTAGAAACAACACGACAAAATGCATCGCAATTCTTTCTTTCTTTTTTCTGTTATGTTTTCATTTGTTTGGTTTTTGTTTCTTTTCCCAGAGTCTGCCCCTCTTTGACGTATAGATTTGGTAGTAAATATGTGTTGTGGATTAAATAAAGGCCAATAACTTCAGTATTCCCAGTTTACTTTATCTACCAACCATCTGACATTTCCCAGGAGACAGTCATAAATTAAAAATGACCTCCAAGCAGTATTCTATTCTGAGTATCTTTCTTGTAGCTAAAGGTCTTTTATTTTACTGTAAATTTAGGATTTACATTTAATCACCTGAATATTAACATGCTACTCAGTTGTTAGTGATATCTTTATCACAGTAGACTTTAATCTTAAAGTTAAAGCGCTTGTTTTATGCAAGTTATTCCTGAAAGTAGAGAGTGCTGCTATGTAAGATTTACTTGTCATTTTAAGTGAGACAATAGTGACTAAATTTGTCGTTTATGCCTCATTATGGCGACGATACTAACCTACACTAGGTGGCAGTCTTTAACTAGTGAATCCAAATATCTTCCTCCAAGTGAGTACAAGCATTCTCTTCAGGTTTTCATTGAATCTGTGCCTCTGATTTTTCTGTAGAAAGAACTGGTTAGTGAAACTCATTACCCAGGATTTGTGTAATGAAACATGCACTTTTTAAATGGTGAGCATAATTATGCGAGGTTAGATCTGATAAATAAATCTTGGACTGAATTAAAGTTAAGTTAATTCAAGTCAGGTTTATTTCTTCAACAAAGCAGTTCAATGTGCCTTACACCATAAAAACACCGTACAGTAACCAATTATGAAGCAGCAGTAAACATTTCATTTTTGTCAAATGCAATAATCAAAATCATCAAACAAATCTTAAAAATATTGATCAACATTCCAGTTATTATGAATCAAAGGCAATTCTAAACAGGTGTTATTTAGCCTCAATTTAAAGGAACTCATTGTTTTAGCTGTTCTGCAGTTTTCTGGAACTAAATCCTGCTTCTCCATAGCTGGTTCTGTGAAGCAGGTGAATATTCTTTTGGAGCTGTATGTTCTTAATTATTTGGGTTAAAAGATACCAGGAGTCTCTCAAAAATTAAAGTCCAGCAGGGAATCAATGCTCTCCTGTTCCAATACAACCAAATAAAATTATTGAATTACTTATTCAATATGTCATCAAGTTTACTAGCGTCCTGGTAATGAGCCATTTGTTTGTTGGAGCAGTTACAAAACATTTCTAAATCAATAAAAACCTACTAAGTCCATTTAAATAAATAAATAAATAATTAAATAGCATGTTTCATAGAATGGGGGTGTTAGAAAATAGTTTAAAATTACCACCACTACCTCTATCTCATAGCATAACAGTACAAGTTATATATAAAGAGCAAACAAACCAGCAACTATGTAAATTAAAAAAAAGTAAATCAGGGGACAGAAAGACAAAAATAATAACTGATTGACTCAGTCAAAGCATGTGTACAAAATAAAGGAAATGGCCAATAGAATAAGAAAAAAAAAACTTGATTTGTACAAATTAATTAATAAATTAACTATTTTCAAGTAAATGCCAAGACTTTAAAATAGTCTTGGCACTTTCAAGGGCACTCTGATCAGCAAACTATAAATGCAGTGCAATATTTTTTTATAAAATACATTTACTTTTCAATAATTTTTAACATCTGGATGATATACTTAGTGGAATTTGCAAAATAATTGGGCTAGAAAAAAAAATACAACAACAATTAAGAAACCTGTCAATCTGAAAGAACCACGCGACCTTTTCTTATTGGACTTAATGAGATAATGATTGGATTGCAATGCGACTCTTAAATTAAATGGGGCAAACTCTTGTACTCATGGAAGCACTTTACACCATTCAAGAGTAACACTGTTACAAATTCTCGATTGTCCATATACTCCCGGTTACCCTGAATGGGAGGTGTGTCACTTCCCGCAAATGAAAACATCATTGATAAAATTCCAAACTCCGAAAGACGGAACACACGGGGCTAAAAATTCAGCGCACCCAACGTGCAACAAAGTTGAACGTAGCGACGTCACGTCTTTGTGTTGACAAATCATGATCCACATGGGCGGGCATTGTGAAGCTATAGTTGAGAGTTAGCAGGCTAACTAATCGTGAGAGTGGAAGTGGAGCTAACGTTAAAGGAAAAGACAACTGTCAAAAGAGAGAGGAGAATAGGAGTCTCAGAGGACTCAAGATTCTGTTAGGTGGCTACATGAACTGATTCAGAGTTAGCTGATAACGACTGAGTTTATCAGATGCCTGAGGAGCATTTTGGATACTACACCGATTGTCCCGTTTCCAAACGGAAACCGTTTCTGGACACAGACAGTAGTGCTAGGTAGCCTAGCTGAGTGAATAACCCAGGAGACTCCTTATTGTCACCTCAAACTCCATCCTGAATGTTTTGTCTGTCATGAGTCCGGCCGGGTGCTCCCATGTGAACGGTTATAAGGTGGACAATTGGAAACAAAACCTCCGAGTCATATACCAATGCTTTGTTTGGAGTGGTACTGCTGAGACCAGGAGACGCAAGGTAACAAAATAAAAATAAAACACACAGAAACTGTAACGTTTGCCACTGAAACAGGAGGGAGATGTATTTTATTTGGCACTGACACGCGTAGAACCGTGGTGTCTCGCATGAAGCACAGCCACAGCTGAATAGAATTACCGTATAACTGGAACCTCTCAAGTAGCTAGCTCTGCTGTTAGCCACCGGTAAGTTAGCTGCTGTGGGTCTGAACTGCGGAAACCGGTTGCTTGTTTGCAGCATTAGAACTTAAAAACTTCAATTTGTCTTAATGTGCTGCAGCGGAATGTCTTCGGTCACGCTGAGCGGTGATGTTTGCTGGATAAGTAAACTTGGGGTTTGAACAATTGTGGCCACGGACTAACATTACCTCACCAAATATGAACCCATTGTGTTCCCCCCTTCCTCTTCCCCACTCACAAGTAGAGTGGAGTTCTCCTTCTGGTCGGCGTGGGTCAAATCTCTTTCTATCCTGTCCCTCCTTCATTTTGCTCTGTTAAAATGAAGGAGGGAGTTTGAGTTGATTACCTTATTATCACAGTTTGTGTCCGAGTCCGGCTTGCACCACTCCCTGTAGCTCTCGACATTACGATGTCACCACTTCACCCTTTCTGTTCCCCTTTCCTTTTTAAATATTACTTTTTGATTTGGAACCCCGTCATTGCCATATTGTAGTAATTTGTTGTTTATTAGATCAGAACTGATCTTCTCTCATGAGTGTTGTACATTTTTATGTCGTTGTGATAAATCAGGTGCCTCAGAGCGATGCAGGATGGACAGATCTGGTGAGTTGATGCTGCTTGTACCCCTCCTCATCTTCACTGACATAATGCAGGTAGAGCAGATGCATAAGAGCGAGCTTGCTCTCTCTTCCCAAGCATACCCTCCTTTTTCAGTACCTCTTCACTGAAAGGATTAAAAGAACAAAAAAATAGGTGTAACCTAATGTAGGCTGGAGGAATCTGACCGGAAGGCTACACTTTTAAAACCACAAATACACAAGTAAGATATGACCAAGTTAAAATGTGTACTTTCAAAACAATTTCCAAATTTGTATTTTAAAGGATTACACTTGAAAGTGTATTTAAGGAACTTTTCAGTAACATTAAGATCGTGTATCTAGGTCCAAATTTAAGACAGGGTATCTTGGAAAAAAAGAGATTTCACAGGGAGTCATTCCCATGTAATTTATATTTAAACCATTGAATAAAAAGGTTAATTTCAGGAAGTTTTAGATATTGCTGCGAGACATTTAAAACAGACCTTTTGATGGGTGGGCTCAATAAGTAGCAGACTTTCACAGCACAAACCTGTGGTGTAATTGCTATAGTTACAAACATATGCAAAACTGATTATGTAAAAATATTAAAACACATTTATTATAAAAATTGTAAAATGTATGGATATTTATTTTGTGGTATATTGATATTTTCAAGAGTTTCTTAGTGAAAGACAGGACAGGGCTCCTCTTCTGGTAGGTCATTCCAGCATTGTGGAAAACATGGATCCTTACATTAATTCTTAAGATTTTCAGAAAGCTGTCAAGATTTCCAAACTCATCATAAATTAAAATGTCATAAAAGAGGTTTAAAGCTGAAACAGACCTGCTTTGATATACTGTGTTTAGCCACTGAATCCCATTCTCGCTGCCTGAATGAACCACAGGCAAATGTTTACGTAAAATAGAAAATGGTTACTTTTCAAAATAGATTAGTACATTTCAGTGATCCATCTGACATCATTTTTAGACACCCTATTGATGCAGCAAGCTGCAAGTCTTCGCTCAGTAACGGCGTCCATGTTGTCAGCACAGCGTGGTAGTGCTTATATAAGCTGCGTTCACTAATCAGGAAAAACATCCAGTTCCACAATGGCCGATCGAGCTGAAATGTGAGAATTTTTATTGCGTTTCTAATACAAACTCTGGTGAAAAATGTCTCAGTTTTTGTCTCTCACCCCAACCACCTCTGAACGTTCTAAAGTCTTGGGCTAGATTACACCACAGTTTGGGATTTTCCCCTCCATTAGTTCATATAATTTGTCAGTGCATTTGCCAGAATCTTTCTAATCAGCACCAGTTGTTAATTTAACTAGATGCTGCAGTAAAAATGCCAAGCAATAGGTTTTCCATTGCTTTATAAACGGCGTACGTTTGCTGAGATAAAATGAGTAAAGTCGAACAGGAAGACATTGAAGCTGGGTCTGTTTAAATTCGATGTTTGTGATAGAATCAGGAGTCTTGTGCCTCACACCCTCTTGCTGAGCCTTTTAGCTGATGTGACATGCAGAGCAGCAGTCGTGCTGCACACAAGCAGCGTGCTCTCGAGAAGCGAGGCATTCATCTATTTCATCCTTGAGTTCTCAGTTCTCTGGGATCTTATTTTAAACGCATACACTAAACCCGCATCGACGCTTTCAGAAGTGAGCGCAATAGATGACAGTATCATGAAGCGTTATGATCACCGTCTGTTGAAAATACAAGCTTTATTGCTGTATTGCTCACCGCTTATTCATCCTTCAACAATGGCACAAATGAAAATCAGCTCAAATTTAGCACTGCGTTCTCCATCGTAGATTTTAAGACTCTTTCAGTGATTTGTTTTGTTGCTAAATTGCTGTTCCACATATATATTTTTTTCTCATTTCGTTTTGTTTTTCTCTTAAAGTTTGTTCTTGGCTGCTGTCATCCTCTGTTCCCCGAGGCTTAAATCAATTCCCAAGCAATGTGCAAGAGCTAATCTGTCACCTGCTCTGTGTGCACAGTTAAAAGGCTACTTGGGTACTATAGGTTCACTGGAAACCTAAAGTAACTACATCATTTGTTTCCTTGCCCTCTGAGTCTATGAAACCTCTTGCTTTCAGTGTAAGCTGCAGACTTTGTGCTTGTGTTTGTCATTGTTGTTGAAAAGAAATCTCTGCATGGCTGCAACATGTTTAATGCTTCAGGCTTTAGAGATAGAAATGTGAGCGTGTTGCATGAGATTTTAATGGCTTTGAAGCTGATTGTTATGCTTACATAATTTGCTTCATTATGTCCTGCATATTGGAGTTAAATGGCACGGCCTATCAGATAGTCAAAGGTCTAAACTTAGTCATACCTGAGAGAAACTACACCCAAGTTTACCAAAGAGACTGGTAAGGAGAAGGAAAAAAAAAACATCCAATAACCCTATTGGCCTTTTCCTTTTGTTTTTCTTTTACTCTGTTCTTAAGTAAAGCTGTCTCTCAGACTACAAAGTCTGTCACGTAACATATTGATGAGATTTCTGGGCAGCTTTTCGTCAGAAATGTTTTTGATTTAGGTGAAACAATGTTCTGTAACAACATTGTTTAGTGATGTTGCAGTACATTTTTTGCTTGGTCTGTATGGTGAAGGGGTGAATAGGTGAAAGCCTTGAAGAAGAAGAATTTGTTCTACTTTAACTTTCACAATTTGTAACATTATGACCACAAACTTCCATGTATTTTTATGGTGATTTGATGTGATAGACCAACACCAATATGTGCAAAATTGTAAACTGGAAGAGAAATTACTTGGTTTTCAAACAAGTCATGATATATTTTTGCAAATATGCGAGTCTTTTGAGGTATTACTCTACCAGCTTTGAGCAACTCCATTATTTTGGAAAAGCATGGATGAACCAGCTATTAAGTCTTGCTAGAGATTGGATCTGGACTTCAGACTGTTTTCAGACTGCTTCACTGTAGCTCCTGTCGTATGTTCATGGTTGCTGTCTTGCTGACACGTCCACACCAGTCTGAAGTCCTCTGGAACCTATAGGTTTTCTTCCAGGATTGACCAATGTATAAACCCAACCATCATCTAATCAACTCTGATGAGCTTTATGGGCTATGTTGAAAAAAGAAAAAAAAAAAGTGTCCCCTGAAACATAATGCTGCGACCACCATTGGTTCATGGTAACGTCGGGTGCATTACTAATGGTTGTCCTGCCAACAGTATTTCCCCCTTGAGTTGTAAATCTCTGCAGCTCCTTCAAGATTACCACAGACCTCTGGGCTCATTCTTTGATTAAGCCTCTCCTTGCCTTGTCTATGTCTTGTTAAACAGCCATGCCAAACAAGTGAGGTCTTCACAGAACAGCTAATTTTATGTCTATATTGAACTCAACTTTAACAATTGAGTTCTGTGCTACTAATAGTTACACAGAACTTAATCTAAGGATTTCAGAGTAAAGGGGACTGAAGATGCTTGTACTCCACAAAAACAATGCACAATATCTTTTTACTTCACAGTCTTGTTGTAAGTGTTGTAAAATCATAATTAAATAATTAGTTTGTGGCTGTGACATGAAAAAATGTTAGCTATGGGGTTACGGATACTTCTGCAAGGCTCTATATGGATTGTGCATAAATCTTACTATCATCAGAAGGATTGACCCTAACTGCATTTGAAAGTGATAGTTTCACATTAAAGATGCACTTCAAGGTATTGGGTTAGTTTTTATACGAAATAAGATGAAAGTGGGTTAGCTGGTACTGGCAGTATTTAATGTCATATCTGCTTTGAAGAGTTTGCTGTCACTTTGATTAAAGCAGTGAGGTTTATTATTACAGACCTCTCTGAACTAGAAAAGAAAAAAAAAACACCTCCACCCCCAAACCTCAAGTGTTAACCAAGATGCAAGATAGAGCACGGATTGTTAGGGGTAGAAAATGAATATTTTCTTAAGGATAAAACATTTATATTGCTCCTCCTCCCCCTTCTTTTACTTCACTTGACGTGCGCATTCTCAAACATAAATGAGATGAGGCATGATTTAATCCACAGAGTGGTTGGTTTTGGTGCTGTGAGCAGATCTTTGTCAGATCCGACTCCATCACATCGCAGGCCTCCTGCTCTGTGACTCATCAGCATACATTTGGAGCAGCGAGATCTATTCCTACAGACTGTTCATGCTGCTTGCTTGTTCCTCTTCTGCCTTTGCTCCCACGTTGCGGCTTCCTCCTTTATCTTTTTTCCCCTGCTTTCTTTTTCTTTTTTCTTTTCATTGTCAACATAGTTAAAACCATGATTCATGTTGCTTCCTGCATATCTTCTTTCGGACTTTTACGCCGGAAAAAAAAATACTCGTACAACTCGCATTTTATTGAATGTAATGTAGTTTGCGCAAGACCAGGACTGGTTATACTGAAATGTAACAGAGGTTTTTATATGGTATTTTTGTGTTTCTCTGACACACTATAGTTGTGGTGGTGCTGTATTTGGCTCCTATCCAGATCTGATTCCTTCATCTCTGTATGCGCTCCATCACCCTGGCTTTTGGTTTATCAGTCATAGTGACTCTGGTGGAATGACTCAGTCTAAACAAATGTAAAGCTCTCCGGGGGTAATCGGTGCCCTTATGTGTCTTCTTGTGCTGTCCTTTTTGCTGTCAAGTTCTTTAGATATTCCATTGTAAAATGTATCTATATCCATCTATATTATGGTTTTAGGGCACTTCCTCTTTTGTCACTGTTGTTTGATTTTCTCTTTCTATATATTAAAGTCCTCTGAAAAAACAAAATCAGTATGGACATGTCAGACCTCAAACTGGAACTTTGTGCATGATTGGTGCTTCTCATTGTAAAACAAAATAACAATACAGAATTGTTTTTACTAGTTGGTATTTTGTAATGAGCATCATTGTCTGAGCTAATAAGTAAGGAACTTGTCTGACTGGAAAAAAAAGAACACAACTGTCTCCATATGATGCGTTCAACCCTGCTTTTCTTCTGTCTTTTTTTTTTTTTTTTGTTCCTTTGGCCTTCCCCGACTTTAAATGATCCTCCCGATTTGACTGTTCAGACAGTTTTGGAAAGGCATTGTTGCTACAAAACATGGTGGTCATGGTTTGAGCCGGCCCTAGGCAGCCATCCAGCCCCCCTCAGAACTGCCATCTGGCTAATGAGCTGTCAATCACTTGTCCATTGCTGTCCAAGCCCAGAACCTAGAGGTAATCAATCTCTTTTAGTGTGGACACTCCGTTATTCCGCTGGTAACGCCTCAAAAGCAAGTAACGGTTTGCCTTTAAAATGTCTAGAAATGATTGTGTTTATGGAAAATGTGAGAATAGGTGGCAGTAGACTGTTGAAAGAGCCTACTTTTTATATTCTCATTTTTACCTCCATTGTTAGCCGCTAATGGCCCCATTGTGCCTCTATGCTGTGAGGCTTATAGATTTTCCTGAAGGTAATGGCTAAGGCCTGGTTGATCCTAATTGGTGCAATAGCGTCAAGACACCACTGAGTCTCATGTTCTTGACGCTCATTCAGACCAATGGCACTTTCCTTGTAAGTCACCTCGTCTGTCCCTCTTTAGTTTGTGTGGATGAACTGGTCTAATTTTCGTAGCTCACCTAGGTGTGGACATGTAGGAATTGTGTGTTGTAGATTTTTCTCAGTTTTTCTTTTGCAAGTATGTTTTTTAGGAATTTACAAGAAGTGTTATGAACAAACACTTGTGTGTTTAAAAACTTGAATTTCTAGTCACTAATCTCAATGAGATTGGATGGAGACCATCCATGAAGATCCGTTTACGTTTTGACAAAGTATCACCATGGTAACACATAAAAATGCTTTCAGTGAAACCATTCTGTTTTCAACTCTATCAGTATGTAAAGCATCACAGAACTATTGAAGGCAAACCTCATCTCCAGTGTCAAATTTTTCTGCAGATTCTCACATGCTTTCTTGTGGGATTACCCAGCTTCACATTTTAAACTGAAGAAAAGCATCTCCACCAGAGGATGCTGCCACCATCTTGTTTCACCTTGAGGATGGTGTGCTTAGAGTGGTGTGAAGTATTAGTTTTCTTCACTATAAAATGTTTTGCACATAAGCAAAAATATATATTTTAAGGATGTTTTTTGCACTGTGGCATAAGATCATAATAGACTGAATACATAGAGATTTCTTTATTCGAAAGACAAATCAATAATTTGCCTTCCCTTTCACATGATGAAGGGAAAGGCAAAAAGTGGCAGTTTTTTAGTTCCATAAAATACCAGAGATACAATAATTTTTGTGGATTAAGTGTGCTTAGTTTTAAAAATACTGAGAATGAATGGTTGTTCACGGCAGTATCTATAACTTCAAAACACTTGAGAACCATCGTCAATTCACTTCATATGTTTTTGTTCCACAGAGCTTTACTTTATAGGTGGGCATTTATGGATCGTTTTGTGACAATACAAGAAGCCACACACTCCAGCAATCCCTCACATCTCCCAACTCCCAGATTCATTTGGATGATGTGGAAATGCGTTCTCACGCAAAGCCTCACAAATTATCAACAGAGATCACAATGAGCAAATGGAAGGCAGACAAAAGGAAAAAGGGAATCACATAGAAAATTTGTCTCAAGGGCGTTTTGCTGGCAGCGCATATTGATGACATTTTGTGAAGGGAGGAAAGAGGGGGTGCAGTCCATAACACCATCCTGGTAAGGCGCTGACAGACACCATCCCATGGGGTCAGTTGGCTGCATAAAGCATCACCAGTTTCTTCATTCTTTTGTTTCTTGCTCATATTAATACCGATTCAGAGGCTGATATGTGAGCTGTTTTGTACATATGTTTGGATTTGGATTCTCCCAACAAACATCTTAAAATGTGGCCTTATTGTGGAAATATTTTGCAAGTGTTTTTAGGCCTTTAAACACATCTCAGCTCGATGCATTGTTAATGCAGTTAACGGTTGAGCTTGTGTGTTTTGCATACATTCAGAGGCTTATAAATGCTTGGCAGAGTGGTGACTCACTGTTCTCATATAGCAATGCGCTCAAGCCTGTATCGACTCTCCTCCACTCCCCCCCTCCCGTCTGTGTTTTTTGCAGCAGCCGGAGCGTGCTCAGTTGATCCAGACCTTCATCCACAATATAACTGTCATTTTCTCTCCTCCTTAGTTTCAGCGCATCACATTACTGCCTACATGAATGCACTAAGTTGAATACTAATAGCGGGAGGGTGTGCCTATGTTAAAAATGCACGCAAAAGAGCAGAAGATCCAATAGAGAGACATTAAAGGTCTTTTAAATAAAATTATATGATGCTGGATTTAGAACGTTGGATGATTTATAGATTTGCGCCTGCATCGGCTTAGCTAAGATCACTCAGAACCTCAAAGGAGTCTTATTCTCTTTTTATTAACAAAATGATTTATTCATTCAAATAATGCATCTCTTATTGAGATGCTCCAGCAATCAGCAACTCTAAGCCTTTATACAGCCTTGCAAAAGCATTCACTCCCTTTGAGCTTTTTCTTAAAGCAGAACAAAACATTTCAGTTGATTTTTATTTAAATTAAATGTGATACAAATTCAAACTAGAGCATAAGTGAAGTGGAAAGTTTAATAATACACAAAGCTTAGATTTTTACAAGTGAAAAGTGTAGTATTCTTTTGAATCCTTTTTTTCTCTTGTACCTTGAAATAAAATCCAGCTCAATCAAGTAGTTTATGGACAAGTGGCAACAGGAAACTAGTTGCCACAGTAAAGGAGCTATAAGATGATCTTAATTGCCCCAAGCTGTGTAAAGGGCACAGCAAAAATGAAAAGGGACCAGATGGCCTGCAGCGCTGTGTGGTGGAAAAGTAACACTGCACATCACCTTTAACATGCCATCACCCAGGTGTAATATGGAGGTGGCTGAGTCATGCTCTGGGGATGCTATTCTTTGGCAGGAATAGTGAGTTTTAGAAGAAATGTGTTGAGAAAACTTCTTAAAGCCCAGGTAAAAGCATTCAATTAGTGCTAATCTTACAGAAAATGCTAAAATGAAGAGTTCTGGTCTTCAGGAGAATTCAGTAAATTCATTCTTCTTCTGCTCTTTAAGTGAGCTGTTCGACCACAAAGAGATCATCCCAAATGGGATGCAGAGTTACACGGTATGAACAGAAGGTTGCTACCTGTGCGACGCTGGTCTCAGTAATCTGAGCTACCGGCTGATCAATAGCCGATCTAATAGAACATTAAAAGGCCCCCGGCACAGACATAGAGGCAGGACTGCTGAAACTGAGGAAGAGATGGCCTCTGAACCATTGTCAGGGGAAGAAGGCAGAGATAGATTTTCTGCTCTCTGAAGAGGTGTAGAGGAGGATAAGAATGAGGGCAAGGCGTGGCACTCACTGGCTTTGTTTTTGTTTTGGACTTGTGGTGCATGGAGGGGAAAAGGGATGAGTAATCTCACTATTTGGAAGGATGGGCTTAGACAGGCAGTGGAAAGCACCCATTTAGGGTTTTGCTCTTTTTACTTTTAACAGATGCAGGCATGTTCCGTGATGAATTGAATGTCATATTTTATGTCCTCCATAAAATATATATATATATATTTTTTTCACTAATTCTTTCTGGTTCTGTTTGAGTCATTGTTTAGCCAGTTTCAATAAAAACAAGCTTAGTGTTAAAGAATTTAAATGTCCACTTAACTGCAGTGTCGTTACAATCCATGCCTCCTACTGATATACAGACCAGATTGGGAGCTTTTCTGTCACCTTCTGTACGTAAAATGTGACCTAACATGTGCAGTGGGGAATAAAAATATTGCTGAGTGAGCTGTGTCATCTTTAATACTATGAACTAATTTGCAACATTTATTTTAGACTGATCTCATAGAGGCAATTATTTTTGATTAATTGTGCAGGAACTTGCGTACTGAACACACTTGTTTTTGTACATTAAATTTTACAGCACCACTCTCACAAGGCTCGACATGGTGAAGAGCGGTCATGAATTTCAACATATCTGTCAAACAGAGTAATCATGTTAATGGGTAGCCAGGCACATTAGCATTGGGTTAATGCGTTAAAAGAAGTATGATGAACTATGATTAAATAAATAAAACGCAGTCAAAAGTGCTTGGCCAACTCCTCCCTGTCTTGAAACACTCTCACAAAGGGCAACAAGATGGAAATAAACACTGGTTATTAATATTGATATGGTTTTACTTATGGAACTGACCAATATGTCAAAGGTGACTGACTATACTGCTGCAAATGCTGATGAGGATATATTGTGCATCCCTAATTTCAAGTCAAGTGTGAGAATCTCGCATCTGTTCTGTTGCACATACTTCTAATATGATTATACATTTTTTTAAAATAAATTATACAGTTGTATTTTTCACCTCCTATTAAAAGAAAACATTGGTTTGTGTACACTTTGGCAAAATGAGATTTGGAGAAACATTGACACAAAGAACCTCTATCAAATATATGGTTTTAGCATAGAAATTATGCTTTAAACCAGGTTTTAATATAATAATTTAAATCTAATTTTGAGTCCAATAACTCTCATATTTAATAAAGATAGATGAAGTCAAAATGAAATGGTTTGTGGAAAAATTAACCATTAAAAACGATAGAAATTGGGAAAAATTAAATTTTCATGTGATTATCTTTAAGAATATTCAAATTATTTTGTTATATTTTTTCTGGTTCAATTGAAAATGCAACTGACTTAATAAATCAGTTATATTAAAATGAGACAAGTTTTCTACAGAATAGCCATAAGTTAAAAAACTGAATCTTTTCAACACTGGTGGTTGTTATGAGACAGAAACACATACAAGAAAAAGTCAACTAAAAAGAAATGCTGCATTTCTTGTTGTAAAAGACAGATTATACCTCACTTTTTCCACTACTCAAAAGGTAAGCCTTTTGAGTAGTGGAACCATTGGCGATGGTTCCTTAGTTCTTCATGAAGACAGCAAATGAATCTACGGATTTCCTTGCAGAACATACATAACTCATACTTTGGAGATACTGGGGTTTCTTGAGGAAATATTTAGTTTTTAAATTATTCCTAATTACCAGTATCAAAGAGAAATATCTTATGTACAATTGGTTTTCTAAATTATGTATTTTGAATCATGGATGGAGAAGAGGATGGAAGGGATGACTCCTTGTTTTCCCCATTACACATTACCCCAAGGGTTGATGTTCAGATGGAGTTTAGTTACACTATTGTATCTCCAGACAAAAGTGAACAATATGTAGATATTGCTGTGCAGGTTCACAGAGTTTGTTTTCAAAAGCTTTAGATATTTTTTGGTGCAGGTTCATCTTGCACTGAATTTCCACTGTTTATTAGTAATGGATAACTGATAAATGGCTTGTATCATTTATCAGTTGTGCATCTTCACCTGCTTCACACCTACTTTCCTCTGTTCTCACCCTCTTTCTCCCTCACAAAGCAAACATTCTGGTTACTTTTCTGCTCCACCATGATTCCTAATGGGCTTAAAAAGGATAATTGGCATAAAACTGTAGAGGACACAAAAACACAGATGTCTTTATGCTACTCTTGTAAGTCTTAATTTGAAGTTTAATTTTAAGATTTAGCAGTGTCTACTGTATTTAACAACTTGCCATGTCTTTCTGCAACATTTGTACACATTAACAGTTGTACTGCTGAACGTAATGGGAATTGGCGGGACTTGGACTGGCTCTCGGCACGTTTGCCAGTAGTGTCAAGCTTTCAGATGCACAGGTTTGCAGATTGCTTCAATGATATAAGCCAAACCTATCACCCACACATACACACGCACACAGCCACTGCTGATGTGGTGCCTGTGTGCCTCAGACAGATCTTGCTCATCTCTTGCATTGCGCCTGCCAAGCAGTAAATCCCATCATCCTCTGTGTGTGTGTGTTTTGGAGAGTGAAAAATTCTTCGTGGAAATATGTTGTTTTTCGACTGTATTTGATTTGTCAACAGACAGAGCAGTCGTCAGTCTGCTTTCATGTCAGGTTTATTCAAGCAATGTGTTCTCTGAAGTGTTTACGGGAGCAACTGGAAGATAGAAATCTGTTTCAGCTGGCAAACAGTTCCTCTCTGTATACTTCCCACTCACCATGAGTGTTCTGTTATCTCCTCCTTCACTCTCACTCACTAGCTTCTCTCCCTTGTTTTCATCCAAACCCCCATCCTCCCTGTTTTTGTTTTTTTTTGTTTTTGTTTGTGTTACAGGCCAAGTCGTGCATCTGTCACATGTGTGGCGCCCACCTGAACCGACTCCACTCTTGTCTCTACTGCGTCTTTTTCGGCTGTTTTACAAAGAAACACATTCACGAACACGCAAAAAGCAAAAGACACAATCTAGGTAAGTGGCCCATCTCTCATACATATTACTGCCCACAATATGTTTTACAATTGATACTTTCTGGAAGTTACCACATTCAACAGAGTTACACTAAGAGTTTACTTCACATTTTTGTTTCTGTCTCGCTGTAGAATGAGCCATCATTATATAAGACTAGTATTAGATTTTGTTGGTGTCCATTATGAGACCAATGTTCCCAATCCAGTTTAAGAAATGTCAGATTTCACTATATATACAAATGCAGTGCTTGCTTCTCAGCTATCTTGTGATGTCTCCCAGTCGACTCTTCATATAGACATACTGGTGCATTTCAGTAAAATAGAGCATCATAAAAAACAATAAACTCACTGATAAATTGAATGGCTTTATGTCTTAATTTTTACATTAAACACCTTAAAGTCAGTTTTTCAGAAATGTATAATATCGCGAGCAACCAATAGTGTTTTTTTTATTTTTTTATTTTTTTATAAATGTATTGCATGCAATTGCGGGTTAAAATGCTGACTCGACATATTTCCAGTATACTGTGAATGATACCTTTCAAAATGATGGTAAGCAACAAAATGTCATTGTTAAGTTAAATCTTCTGGATGAGTTCTGCATTCTATCCTATTAATAAAAAGTTTAAAGAAAGGAAGAACTTGCAGAAAAAGGATTTCAAGCAGCAGATGTAATGTAGATGACATCCTTAGAGGTGCCATTGGCCGACTGTTACACACTGACACTACATGGAAGTACTTTTAACATTTCTTTATTAAAATTCACTAATTGCTCAATTCAAATAATCTTTAAGGTCCTTTCTAATAAGTTTCTGATTTTTATGGGATTTTTTTTTTAATTAGCTGTGAGTCCACATTTTGAATTGAATTACTGAAATAAATTAACTTTTCAGTAATATTGTCATTTATTGATTCTATTTGGAGTAATCGGTGTTGTCTTCATGTTGTTGCTCCTGGTGATGTCTTTGTACTAGACTGTTGCTATTCCTCTCACCAATATGATATCAAAAAGTAGGCTAGTCTTCAGTGCCATCTGAAGTGAGATCTTCTATACTGATTAGCTTTTTGGGATTGGGTAAGCCCAATCATAATTTACAAAAGGCATTTTAATACAAATGTTTCATTGTCCCAAAAATGTCTTATTTGTCAGCCATTGATACACCGTGGACATTCCCCAACACTCTAAAGTTAAAGGTATTTTAACTTTGGTACTCCGGAAGTTGTAGGCTATAAAACAGTCTTTGTTTTTATCCATTAATCAAATTTAATGTGGAAACTATTAAAAATGCATTAGTGCCACAAGTAAAAATTTTATTTATTTATTTTTCTCCCACTCGATTTGTTTTTGCCTCTTTTGAAAAGGACTTAATGCACATTACAGATATTGGGGGCAATATCTGTAATGTGCAGCACAAACTTAATGCAAGTTTGTGCTGCCTTTTACTCAATTTGCTTGCTGCTTGTGAAATGCTAGTAATTTTTTAGATTGTTTGAATTAAGAGAAATCTCCAATTAATAGACACATGATGATCATCACAGTCTGTTGCCTGAACACAGTGAAAACATAGGTTTTACTAGATAATTATATTCTTTAAACCTTTCCTTTTTAATTCTTCACTTTTGTGCTTTCTTGTTCACATGTTACTTATGTCTTTCCACTACTAGGTGCAATCAAAAGATGTTAACGTTTTAACAGGTGTTTCCAGTATCATAATTAGAACTTCTGCTCCTAAATCTCATGTTGCAATTGTAGAAGACCAGCCAAAGTCAGTGATATTACATTCAGGTTAATAGAGCACATCTTAATATAGTAGAAGAAATTGGTTAAAGAAACAAAACTAATTCTTCCAAAGGCCTTGCTGTATTCGAGCATTCTAATTGTGTTAAAAAGACGTTAATGTCTAAGATTTAGATGTCAACCTGTTGTAGGCAAATTAACACGTAGGGGCAATACTGTTACTTTATTGTCTTTAATGCCTTGAATTGAATTAATGCTACTCAACAGTTTGGTGAATGGCTGTGGTGTTAATTAGCTTTGAGCTACACAGAAGCTGCTCTGACATTGGGCCTCTGCTCATCTCTGCTTCAAATCAAATTAATCCAATCTCCCCTGTGTGCAAAACGGCTCGATGGCAACTACACTCTTAGGGCTGCTTTCATGCTGCTTCAACGTGTTTGTTCTAAACTGTCTTGCTTTTAGATCTTTTCAGATCTCCAGCACTTTTCATATCTACTTTTTCTTTCCTTTCATGTTCCAATCTTTTCATTCGCTGTCCTTGTGCTTCGCTCAGGTGAGGAAAAGTAATCGATTTTTGTCTGTCAGTGAAGTTCTTGTAGTCAATATATTCTCCTCTTCCATTGCCACTTCATTGTGTTGCATTTCTTTCTGTCCTAAATCTGCACATTCGGTTGTTGAAAGGTTTCTGAATAACGCTGAAGCTTACTTTCTTAGTGTGGGTAGCGCCAAAAACAGAAATACGTCCAGTTAAACTAAAAATAGGTTGTCACGGCAACAGAGCTGAGGTATTGTTGCTGTGGACTTGGAGGATGGAAGATGGTGGCGTATGTGTTAGTACATGGGTGGGAGAGGTGAAACAAGTATGCCTATACCATCACTGCTGCTGTTTCGTAGTTACTCAGTTTATGTAATATGATCACAAATAGATTCTGGTGAACTTCGACCAATATTACTAGTATCATGGTACTAAAACACTTTTTTTTTTTTCTTTTTCTTTTTTACAAAAGAAAAACATGATCATCTTTATAAAAATCTGATTTATAACTTAAGTTTAGAGCACAGATATACACTAAGAGGGTGAATATCATTGTAGTTCCACTCATGTTCTTATGTTTCTACTTTTTAAATCAATGCCAATTACATTACTTTGAAGATGAATGTTAAAATATTTCGTCAAGCTTAAGTTTGGAGGCCTTCTAATTAGGGTTGAAACGATTCCTAGAGTGATTCGAGTACCTCGATTATTAAAATTCCTCGAGGAAAACTGATCTGCCTTTAGGCCGTTTAGGACAAAAACTATGTTTTGTCTCCCACACACTACTAAAAACTCACACACACACAAAATATTAAAATTGCACATATATACTATTAAAATGTCACACACGTATGCAATTCTCTCACAGGCATATATAAAAGACTAAGATTGCACATATAAACTAGACTCACCTTTTATATGTGAGAGTGATGTCACGGAAGAGGCGGGGCATAATTTGGAGATCAGATCGCGCATGCGTTGATACGACAATGACGTCAGCTTCATGCTGGATAGGGGAGCTCCACGGTGTTAGCAGCGTTTAGCTCAAGGCTAACCCGATTTATGAACGCTAATTTCGGCCAGCCGTTCTCTACCACTCCCTCCTCAAGCGCTCGGCGGTTCACTTAGGGCT